>ML827457.1:12616-24863 GCA_009831015.1 Picea engelmannii | reverse complement strand
CCATTGCTATTTTAATTGATTTAGGAGCTAGTCATAGTTATCTAGATCCGAAGATGGTGGAAATATTTAATTTTCCAAAATTAAAGATTGGAACATCTTGGTTGGTGCAGTTTAATATCGAAGCTAAAAGAAAAATTAATCAGATGGTTAAGGAATGCCCAATGGACATGAATGGATTGAGCACCAGGGAATATTTTAACATCATACCTTTAGGTTCATATGAATACCTAATTGGTATGGATTGGTTGGACCAACATAATTCTATCCTAGACTATTATAATAAGGAATGTACTTGCTTATATGAGAAAGGGAATTTAACAACAATACAAGGAATTCCCAGGGAAGTAGCTGCCAAATAAATTTCATCCTTAGAGTTGAGGAAGAGTTACAGAAAAGGGTGTCAAATATTTGAAACCCATATGGAAGAGACACCTAAAGATAGGATGCCAAATATCGAATATTACGAAGTTCTAAAAGAGTTTGAATATGTATTTAAGGAAATACTAGGATTTCCACCCAAGAGATATATTGACTTCTCCATCAATCTAATTTTTGGAGGAGCTTCAGTATATAATACACCTTATAGGATGAGTACACTAGAACTGAAGGATTTGCAAATGCAACCAGAAGATATTTTGAATAAGGGATATATATGCTTAGGTGTGTCACCTTAGGGTTCCCCGGTACTATTTGTGAAGAAAAAGGATGAAAAATTGAGAATTAGAGAGGAAGACATCAACCAAAATACCTTTGAATACGGCTTTGATATGTTTAGGATGTATGTGATGGATAAACCATCAAAATGGGAGGATTACTTGAATTTGGTGTAATTTCTTATAAAAATGGGTATCAAGAATCCCTAAATATGAGCCCATTTGAATATATGTATGGAAGAAAGTGAAACACAATGGTAAGTTGGGACAACCCCGAAAGACAAAGCAATGGTTGGGAGATAATTACTTAGGGAAATGGAAGAGGAAATGATGAAAATAAAATAGAATTTAAAGGCTACCCAAGACCGACAAAATAGCTATGATGATAAGGGAAGAACTCACAAACAATTTAAATTGGGTAACCATGTGTTCTTAAAAGTAAAGGCCAAGCAAAGTTTACTAAGGTTGGGAAATTGTTCTAAGATATCAACTTGTTATTGTGGGCCATTTGAAATCCTGGAAAGGATTGGGCCTGTAGCATACATTCTATCTTTAATTATATCAATGTGTATTCATAATTTATTCCATGCATCATTTCTTAAGAAGTATGTACACGATACTAATCATGTAATTGATTGGAATGTGATTCAGTTGGAGCAAGAAAGAAACTTTCAAGTGAATCTAGTGTGCATATTGGACCAGAAGATCAAGTAGCTCCGAAATCGAGTCGTAGGGATAGTAAAGATCCAATGGACATGGGATAGTCATGAGGATTCAATTTTGGATAATGAAGATGCTATGAGGACAGAGTACCTAGATATTTTTGAAAACTTTTAAAGTTTTCATTGTATATGTGTATATACTACATTGGGGATAGTGCATAAATAAGGGGGAGGGGATTGTAATACCACTAGGTCGAACCCCATCTGTAAATATAAATGTAAGTGAACATATAGGATGGTCAGCCAATATATTTTGGGCTAGAAGTTCCTATGCTGTAATACCCCAGGTCGATTCTCAGTTGTAAATGTAAAAATGTTTTATAGGTTGGTGACCTAGGTTGTTATAGGCAAGGAGGCCTATGTGATTATTAGGCCAGAGAGACTAGATGCTAGAGTATAGTGAGACTATTATTGTAATATGTAAACACTCATATTATCAATGAAAACACACCACTGTTGCATACCAACCATGTAAAAGAGTATGGGGTGATAAAGTTCACTAGAAAGGCAAAGGGGGTCTGAGAGTCTAGGAAGGGGCTAAGCTAAGGGGCTTAATCCCAATGGAATATTATATTAGTAGTCCTTAAAGATAATTTAATGGATATGAATATATCCTAAGTTCTAAATAGGGGAGACAAGTGGGGGTCAAGTGAGCCTAGGTAGTCTCCAACATAACGAGTGTCAAGTTGGGAATATGCATACATATAGTTAGACTTAATCCATTTCTCAGGGAGGAGGATCATTCCTTCACAAAGGAATCTATGAATCATACCCTATAGTACTAGAATACAATGAGGAACCTGTACTTGTATTGGTTATCTCAGGACATGGATCTAAGAATCGGGTTGTCAGGCCCATTAATATTCCGTCCAAGAATAGATGATTTTAGGGGCGAAATTTCACTCATGGGTAAAATTTTAGGATTTAAATTTTTGAAGGGGCGAATATTGTATGAAGTAGATTTTAAGAAAAAAAAAATTAGCCAAAATATTAAATTAAACAACATATATGGTAGATGATTCATCCCATATAGAAAATCCGAAAATTCTGTGCAAAGATGGTTCACCCTCCTGATTTCATGACAAAATTTCCAATTTGCCTAGATTTTGTAGAATCCAATTTTTATGGTGGATGAATCGCCATGCATATCCTAGAATCAAGGATTTAGGGTAAATATTTCTCCCCCATCTCCTCCAATCAAGGGTTTACGGCATTGATTTCTCTCATACGTTTCAATGGGAAGGATTTCGCCTATATATGTAAATGGTCATGTTGGTTGGCCTTGACTCAAGCCACCCATTTTTTCTGGTGATCTAGCGATAAACATGGGTGGGGGAGAGAGACCGTATACGTGTGAGAGTTCTTAACAGTAGTTACTAGTTGGTGAGTTCTTCTTGTCTCATTCTTTGGTTCTTGTCCTTGTTTTAATTTTTTTTTCATAGAAACACTGTCGATATGCATTCTTTTAATGTCTTTGTTGTTCATCTAAACCAAATTGTTGCTCATTTTCCTTGTTATTAATCTTAAAATTCAGGGTTTGGTTTAGGTTCATGTCACAACAATGCTTCTGTAATTATGATGACTCAGTGAATTGAATTAGAGTTAAATTGCAAAGCAGTTGGTATCATTGCTCACTTTGTATTTTTATATATTCATTTGACATTTATCACATCTTGTCAAACTAGCAAGGTCCCATATAAACTTGGGCATGATACCAATGTCAAACCTATGATTAGATAGGTATGTGCTTGTGTCCATATTCAATGCACTCAATGCATCTTTTAGATTTGGTGCACCCAATGCATCATTTAGATTCAATGCACTATTACACTGACTAAATTAGCACAGTTTCATCTAAGCATGGGTCTGAAACCCATCTCAAAGTTGAGTTTAGATGGATATGTGCTTGTGTTCATATTCATTGCACCGAATGAATTGTTTAGGTTCAATTCACCATTATACCTGCATATGTACATGGAATTGATGGATCACCTCATCCCACTCCGACTGTAGGATGTGCCTATCTTCTCTCATTACAAGAAATTTAAGTTACGCAATATACCAACATTAAGCTTAGCCAAAATAAATCCAAAGAATTGTGTTCTTTTTATTCCTTCTTTAAGCACTTGCTCATCTACTTTCAGAAAATTATAGCCAACTTTAGATTTCAAATAAACAAAATAAAAGAAAATAACCTCCTCTCTAATCTAGTTGAAAATAAAATCCAAGACCCTCCTCTCTAATTTAGTCGAAAATAAAATCCAAGAACCTCCTCTCTAATTTAGTTGAAAATAAAATCCAAGAACCTACAAGGAAGGGGTCCAAATGGATCGACCTTCAACTAGAAAAATCAACTATGAATTAGCAATTGAAACTAATAGACTTGCTAGAATTTCTAGATGATACATAAAGAAAGTTACTAATAAGCAACTACTAAATCAACAAAAGAGAAAAGAGGAGGAGCTACCTCACATGTAAGAATCCTTCCAAGTTGTAGAGTTTACCCTTAAATGGATCTACTTTGCTAATTTTGCCTATGTATAAGACTTGACATTCACATCCAACTTGCAAGCACAAAGTAATAGCCAAGAGAGAAGAGCTTAAACAAGACACCAAATCACCTCAATGTTAGATATCCAACAAGAGTGTTCTCAAATATTCCAATCAACAACACATGCTATGAGATAAGCCTCTTATATAGAGGGGAGGATCAACAACCCTCTTATTACAATATTATTTTTACTTTAGATATAGATTAAGAGATCATAAACAACTCTTATTCTCAAACTAACTATGACGACAAGGTAAAAAATGTTGATATTATGGTATCTTCGGGAGGTATCAACCTCCATTGTGACCCTTTGACGAGATTAGAATATTATGGAAGAAAGAAAAGAAGTGAATGTAACCCTAGAAGAGATGTTGACTGAGAGAGATAATTAATATGAATTAATTAGTACCTAGAATGAGAAGTCATCCCAGGTATCATGCCAGAGCCAGTATAAATACAGGGCGCAAGTTCTCATTTTACACACAACTCTCAAAATTATAGAGAGTCACTTGTGCACACTGCAGTCTTATGCACAAGTTCTAGGGAAGGTGTTTCTACCAGTTTTGAAGCATATTGCTTCTATCTTTTGGGTTGGACTCTCTGATAATATTTGGTTACTTCTTGCTTGGTGCATTATCCTTTCTTGGCTATTGGATTTCTACCAGGATTCTTCTCTCTGTCAAGGTCAAGGTGCTCGGAGGGTGGCTTCGGCCTATGGTTGGGTGACAATACCGATATTGTCTATGGTAAAATGATCACATTCTAACATGTTATGGGCCAACAATTCCTTCATTTAGTCTAACCGCTGGAAGGAAGCATATCCATTAGGATACTAATATCGCTGAAGAACTGTCTCTAGGGTTACTAGCAGGAGAATTTGCATAAACCCTAAAACCCTGATCGAGCATCTTGTGATGGAACATCTTGCTCAAGAAGAAGTTATTCAAGTACACCTTAGTCCAACACACCTCTTGGAACTCTCAAAAGGAATAAATGTCATATTTGAAGTTTTAGATCAAGGCATGACCAATCACCTATCAACCAAACACATGAGTGAAAAGACTAGTCATATACACTACTCAACACTCACAAGAACGATTGAAGATGACATGTGGATAATTGATACTAGAGATTCTAGGCATATGATGGGATATGAAGCCAGACTCTCAAATCTAAATGAGAATAAGACATCATACAAGGTAGATCTTGGAGACAAAATCACTTACCCAGTCAAGGGATTTGGACAAGCCTCCATCAAGTTGAAAATAGGTAACAATGTTCAATTGAGCAATGTATTCTATGTACCTAGTTTAGAAAAGAATCTTGTATCCATATCTTTTCTAGAAGACAAAGGAAACATAATAGCTTTCGTAGATGGAAAAGTATTATCTTGGCATAAAGACTCCAGCATAGAGAATTCTAGGGTTATTGGAACCTGTGAATGAAACCTATAAAGACTACTAGAACAAAATGAAGAAGCTCTTGTACATGATGAAGTCAATCCCAATGAACTTCTACACAAAAGGTACACTCATATTAACTATCAAGCATTACCTTTTCTCAAAAATATGGTTGAAGGAATACCATAATTGCAGTCTACACATGAAGGAATTTGCAAAGGATGTGCTCTTGGAAAGAATATCAAGAAACCATTCCCAAGCAGCAACAATAGATCTAAGGAGATTCTAGATCTAATACACTCAGATGTTTGTGGTCCGATGCTAGTCAAATATCTAGGAGGTTCTCTTTAATACGTAATATTCATAGATTATTCCTCAAGAAAGACCTGGTTATATCTCTTGAAAACAAAGGACGAAGTATTCAAAAAGTTTCAAGAATTCAAAGCAGAAATAGAGAACCTCACAAACAAAAAAATCAAGATCTTGAGAACAAATAATGGAGGAGAATACACATCAAAGGAATTCATTGCCTTTTGCAAACTGACAGGGATTAGGAGGGAGCTGATTGTTCCTCATAATCCTCAACAAAATGGTGTAGCAAAAAGGAAGAACATATCTATTGAAGAGACCATGAAGGCACTACTAAATGATCAAGGTTTATCTATGTTCTTATGGGGAGAAGCATCCATGACAACAATATATGTAGAATAGAAGTCCTCGCCGCATATTGAAGTATATGACTCTAGACGAAGCCTTCTTAGGTAAGAAACCTAATGTGGAAAATCTAAGAATCTTTGGATTTCATGTTTACTCTCACATTCCCAAGGATAAAAGGAATAAATTAGAACCCTCGGGAAAGAAGGGCATATTTGTGGGATATAGTGAATCATCCAAAGCCAATAGAATCTATATTCCAGAACAACATAATATTGAAGTTAGCAGAGACGTGACCTTCAATGAAAAGATGGCTTTCAAGAAATCCATAGAAGAAACTATAGAAGAAGAAGAGTATGAAGAGCTATTGAAGAAAGCACATGTCTTCTAGAAAACCAGGATGACGAAAATGAACAACTTGATCATCCGATGCAAGCATGTGAGACCATTGATTCAGACACTGTACTGAAGACCAAGAAATGACCAAATTGGCTTGAAGCTACCTTACAAGAAGAAGAAAGACTCAAGGCCCCAGATGGGACCTTCATAAAAAGTAAGAAGCCCAAAAGATTCTCCAGCTATGTAGCATGTATGACAAAGCTTATAGATGAAGAACCTAGGACATTTCAAGAGGAAGTTCAGAAGAAACAATGGAAAGAATCTATGACAGAAGAACACTAATCCATCATGAAAAGTGATGTATGGGAAATTGTGCCTAGACCTAAAAAGAAATCAATAGTAACCTCAAAATGGGTATATAATATCAAACATGCAGCAAACGAAAGAGTGGATAAATATAAATCAAGGTTCGTAGCTAGAGGGTTCTCCCAGAAGGAGCGAGAAGACTTTGATGAAACATTTGCTCCAGTTTCCAGATACACTTCCATTAGAGATATCATGTCTCTTGCCTCTTCCATGGGATGGAGTTTACATTAGATGGATGTAAAGACAAATTTCCTCAATGGAGCAATCAGAGAAGAAGTATATATTGAACAACCTCAAGGGTTTGAAGTACATTCCAGAGACACTCATGTTTTCAGACTAAAGAAAGAATTATATGGACTCAAGCAAGCTCCAAGAACTTGGTATGCCAGAATAGGAAATTATCTAATGAGACTTGGTTTCTCCAAAAGTAATGCAGATCCAAATCTTTACTACAAAGTTGTGAACAATGCACCTGTGATTCTACTACTATATGTCGACAATCTATTCTTAACAGGTGAAGAGTCTCTCATCATCCAGTGCAAAAAGGAACTAGCTTCTGATTTTGATATGAAATATCTTGGTCTCATGCATTATTACTTAGGATAGGAAGTATGGGAAAAGTGTGGTGAAGTATTCCTTGGGAAAGGAAAGTATGCAATAAAGATTCTTTAGAAGTTTGGAATGATGGATTTAAAATCCATGGACACTCCTATGACCAAAGATATAAGAAAAATAAGAGATTCAGATTATGATCCAGTAGATCCATCACTATATCGACAATTGATTGGGTCATTGATGTATTTGGTAAATACTCGACCAAATATTTTCTTTGCCATGAACACACTAATCCAGTTCCAGGTGGAACCTAGACATGAGCCTTGGACAACTGCAAAGCATGTTCTAAGGCATATCTGTGGAACACAAAACAACAGTTTAAGATATACAACATCCAGCGGTATACAACTTCATGGATTCACAGATTCATATTGGGAAGGAAGTGCAGAAGATAGAAAGAGTACTTCAGGGATGTGTTTCAGCTTGGGCTCCGCTATGATATCTTGGGGCAGCAGGAAACAGAAGTATGTCACACTCAACACAATATAAGAAGAATATACCGCAACATGTGAGGCATGTACAGAAGCAATATGGCTGAGAAAGTTGATTTCTGATTTATTTGATCAGGTTCCAGATTCGACCAGAATACACAGTGACAATCAGAGTTGTATAAGGCTATCAGAACACCCAATTTTTCATGAACAGTTGAAACACATTGATATCAAATACTAATTTATTCGAGATAGAGTCCAGGAAGGAGAAGTAAAGCTCCAGTATATCCCCATAGATGACCAGACAATAGATATCCTGACAAAGCCTCTATCCAGAATAAAGTTTGCATATTTTTGAGACAAATTGGGGATCGTGGAAATAACTCCCTAAGATGAAAGGGAAGAAATGACTCTTCAAGTTGGGAGGGAGAACTGACATATCATTGAATTGAGGAAAATCATTTTGAAGTTAGAAAAATGGTCCATCTTGGGCAGTTTCTTTCCAGTTCGGAAAGTGGTTAAGATTTCTAATCGACAGGCATTTTCCAGTTCAGAAAATGGTCCATATCGAACGGTCATTTTTGTAATGAAAATCGTTCGATGGATTGTTGATGTACCATAGAAAATGATTTCCCATTGTGGTTAACATGGGGAATGGTCTAGGACAGTCTCTCTCTTCTTCAGGGTTACTCAATAAGATTGGTCCACCTCGCCAGACAATGATTCTTTCGAAGCTCACAGTTGTGAGCAGTTTCAAAGAATTGTTTGTTTTGGATGTTGGTGCAGGACAATCATTTCCTTTGGAAATGGTCTGGACAGTCATTCCCTAGGGAAGATTCACTCTCTGTAGGTTTCACTTTGTTTAGTTCCAGAAGAATGGTCCAGATAGGTGAATGGTCCAGGTTCAACAATCAGGGACAGACATTCGCTAGGGCAGACTCATTCGCTCCAGGTTGAACTTTGTTTAGTGTCGGAGGAATGGCCTAGGATAGGGAATGGTCCAGGCTCAAAAATCGAGATAGTTATTCTTCCTTTCTTGAGAAGAATAGTCCAGATAGCCCATCATTGATGTTCTACTCTTAGAGAAGATGCTCTTCTAGATCTCACAGATGTGAGTGGAAGAATGGCCCATATATCTCAATTTATATCATAACATTGTTTCTGTGCAGGTTGATATCAGTTGATATGTTAGATACTGCATGTCTGTAGACAATAGAGATATACTATTGTGGTGGATATGTTCCACTGATTTTGACTGTGCATCACAGATTGAGTAGTTGTGTACTACTGTGGATAAACACAGTTGTGTTTTGTCAATTGACATTGTTCCAATTGTCATGGAGATTATCTAGTTGGATAATAATAACGGTGCTCGTGATGATACCAGTTGAATGGTGTGTTTGTGCTCAAGACCATTATCAATTATACATCCCTAACTAGGAGGGAGTGTTTATATTATGGTAACTTTGGGAGGTATCAACCTCCATTGTGACCCTTTGATGAGATTAGAATATTCCAAAAGCAAGAAAAGAAGTGAATGTAACCCTATAAGAGATGTCGGCTGAGAGATATAATTTATATGAATTAATTAGTACCCAAAATGAGAAGTCGGCCCAGGTATCCTGCCAGAGCAAGTATAAACACAGGGCGCCAGTTCTCATTTTACACATAGCTCTCAGAATTATAGAGAGTCACTTGTGCACACTGTAGTCTTGTGCGCAAGTTCTAGGGAAGGTGTTGCTGCCAGTTTTGAAGCCTATTGCTTCTATCTTTTGGGTTGGACTCTCTGATCAGATTTGGTTACTTCTTGCTCGGTGCATTAGCCTTGCTTGGATATTGGATTTCTACCAAGATTCTTCTCTCTGTCAAGGTCAAAGTTCTCAGAGGGTGGCTTCGGCCTATGGTTGGGTGACAATAGTGATATTTTCTATGGTAAAATGAGCACATTCTAACAAAAAATACCTAAACAAATGAGGTAGTTATGCCACATGTACAAACATGTTTTTCCTCAAACTAACTATGAGGACAAGGTAAAAAATACATAAACAATTGAGGTAGTTATGCCACATGTACAATCATGTATTAGGAGAGAGGGATTTCCCAACAAAATAGGAAGAATATGGGTCAAAGAGACATGTCCAACATTCATCCTCCAAGAAAGGAAACAACCTCAACCACCTCCTCAAAGAAATATTGACCCCAGAATGAGCGAATGTTTAGCATATAAGGCTTATCAAATCACACTTGTGGCACGTGGGAGTTCTAGAAGGTGGATGGATCTCTAAGAAGTGATCCAATGGTCATTTGGTGAGACCTCCAAGGTGTAGCCATCTCCTTGATCCATGCTAACAACCTCCTCCAAGCCAAGGAAGGTCAAAACTACTCTCACAATCCATGAAAATGCTCCAATGATCAAGGAATGTGCTCAACAAGGTCGGCAACTCCTCAAAAGTGATGATAAATGCCTCCAAATATGTGTCAATGGGTGGAGAGGTCTATGAAGGATGACGTGGAATCACATGAAAATCCCTCATGCATGGAAAACCATCTTAAAAGGTCCAAGGAATTGGAGTAAGGGGCCCTCCAAGATCCAGTCATATACAAATGTGTAGAGGCCCCTCATGGTGGTGATCTACATGATCTCGCCAAAATACATGTCATATAACCCAAAAGGGGTATGGAGACAATATCCTAGGCCAAAGTGTGACATACATACATAGATACATTCTTTGGCTAAAGGGGAAGTGTGCTTCTAGGTATGACAACCTTTACAATACAATGGAACCACTTTTACATAGTGGTAAAGGGGAAAAACTTAGGGGAATTATAAGTCATGTGTCCTAATATATCCAATCGAAGACCCTATGCACCCACCTTGGCCATAAATCATCAAAGATATGGTTTAAGGGAAGTACTAGCCTTGAAATGGGGACTAATAGGATGGGCCATGACAAACCACAAGGGTCTGGAAAAACCACCTGAGTAAAGAAAAATTTTTACATAGATCACTAAGCATGGTTTAGTGACAATGCATAAGATACATGGTCACAAATTTTGGCTCATAATGATACATAATACAATCCTTTTGAAGGAACAACTACTCATGAGACATTGAGCATAGACATCGTCTCAAGACATGCACGAGATCAAGACATGCACGAGAGCAACTCAGATGCTGGGACAATTTGTCGAAAAAAGGTAGTCATCTTGATGTGAAATTGAGGGGTAATAATCCATTCACATAAAAATAACTTTCATAATGTGTTCTTAATGTAAGTCTTTGAGAGAGTGGTTGAGAAGGAAATTTGTGCAATTTTAAGTTTATACAAACAACTCTGATGCTATGAGAATGCTATTTGAAATACCCGTTTGGCCTGTGTAAAATATTCTCTGTCATTTTTGTTGACTTTATTGTAATAGATGTAGTGAAATGTCTTATCTTGATTTAATTATATCTGTGAATGAGTCCTAAGTTGATTATAACAACTATAATGCACATGCACAAAAATTGATGGATAACCCCATTTCCACTACGCTGTAGGATGCACTAGGCTTCTTTTAGTGAAGTAATTTAAGTAAAACAATCTACTGACATTAAACTCACCCTACATAAATTCAAATAAATTGTGTTCTTGTTATTCCTTCTCAAAGAACCTTATCATCTACTTTTGACTTTCAGTGCAAGTAATTTAAGTTAAACAATCTACTAACATTAAGCTTAGCCTAAATGAATTCAATTAAATTGTGTGCTTGTTATTCCTTCTCAAATAACCTTATCATGTAGTTTTCACTTTATTGTAGCAGATGTTGTGAAATGTCTTATCTTGATTTAATTATATGTGTGAATGAGCCTTAAGTTGATTATAACAACTATAATGCACATGCAGAAAAATTGATGGATAACCCCATTTCCACTATGATGTAGGATGCACCAGGCTTCTTTCAGTGCAAGTAATTTAAGTTAAACAATCTACTGACATTAAGCTCAGCCTAAATAAATCCAATTAAATTGTGTGCTTTTTATTCCTTCTCAAAGGACCTTATCATCTACTTTCAAAAAAATTATAGCATGTGAGGTGATGTAGTATTGTAGGAAGCACCAATATCTTAAGTTATGCAATCTATTGACATTAAGACGAGCCTAAATAGATCCAATTAAATTGTGTGATTTTATTCCTTCTTAAAGAACCTTCTCATCTACTTTCAAAAATTTATAACTCACTCATGAGGTGCTGCATTATCATAGGATTTCTTCATATTTTCTTGGTACAAATAATTTAAGTTAAGCAATCCATTGACATTGAAGCCCATCTTAAATAAACCAAATTAAATTGTGTGCTTTTTATTCCTTCTAAAAAACCTTCTCATCTATTTTCAAAAATTTATAGCTTGCGAGTTGCTGTAGTATCAAAATTTACATGATTTATATCCATTCTCATTAAAATAGCTTTCAGAATGTTTGTCTAACATAAGTCTCATAAGGAGTGGTTGACAAGGTAATTTGTCCAATTGTAAA
>ML827456.1:42853-61537 GCA_009831015.1 Picea engelmannii | reverse complement strand
CTCTGGTTTTCCTCACTCAAACCTAATTCTCAATTATTATCTATGGCTGTGGTTTTCCTCACTCAAACCCAATTCTCAATTATTACAACTAGAGAATTTACCTTTCAACCATGGAAAATTTTAAGGGCTAAATTTCACCTATGGACTAATTTTCTATGCTTTTTCCAAAAACAAATATTCATCAATTTCCATTTTTTCTAAAAGTGATTAACACTAATTCTATAGAATAAAATTATTTTGCCTTAAAAATAGCCCATTTTATAGAAACTACATAAAATCTTTATAAATTTGAATATTTTTACAAAAACATGGCCAAACATTTTTATAGTTTGCATAATAAAGGCTAGTAAGATTCCCCAAAGTTTCTACATTAATTTTCATGTCCTTAAAATTATCCCTTCTTTCAACCCATATTTATAACAACAATCTCATAGCAACCCATATTTATAACAACAATCTCATACACCAGTCTCTCTTTCCCCCTCGGCCCCTCAACAGAGCACAAGGAATGGGATCCACTTCACTAATAAACAACTCCTTAGGCTATCCCACTTCCCTCAAATGCTCCAACACACACTGACGAAGGAATCTGGAAACTAAAAAATCTTCACATGTAAGGATTACACCTACTATAGTTTCTTCATACATGAATGGAAATAAACAATGGCAACATCATATCTCTTTTACTAGCATGCATACTCTAGCAACAACATACTAGCATTCCCCAACCATTGTTCAACCATTAGAAAGTGAATTAAACAATGAGTTTTTCCAAAGGTTATATTTCCAAAAGCTTGCATGCATTCTCAATTTGCATGAACAATACATGCCCTTCCCTGATGCTTGGAAAAATAATACTTAACCCACATAAGACAGAGGACATAAAAGTTTGGGATGTGGGATAATAACAAGTGGCTTTATATAATAGTATTCAATGGATTCTTCCTTATTTCTTTTCTAGTTGGTATGGTAGTTTTAGGGAGATATCATCCAAGAGTACTTCTTCTTCTTCTTCTTCTTCTTATTATTATTATTATTATTATCATTATTATTATTAAGTTTAAGTCAAATAAAACCAAATACTAACTCACTTATCACATATTTATACATTATGTTTTTATGTTGATAGGAGGTATTGTATTCCTCCCCACTTTGGAATAACACCATCCTCCATGTTTTTATTTCCAATAATAAAACCATGTCTTCATTCTTCGGTGCATTTGTTATAATCATCAAAGAAAACATGTTTGTTATAGTCATTTTTATGTCACAATTATCCCATTCATAGAAATATCTATACCACAATGTAAGCATGTATATTCATAACAAAAAAATAAGTATGCAATTCCAACCCAATACTTATCTAGCCCAATACTTATCTCTATGAATAATTTTCTACTTCACAAGGCTATTATAGGAAAGAGTTCGGCTCACTATATTTTTTGGCAAACCCTCCTTGATCCTAACAAACATGCCACATGAATTTCTCACATCAAATTCATTTAATTTATCTCTTCCCTTTTGCTCTCACCTTTCTAGGGTTATACATCCCCTTCTCTACCAAAACATCCCCCAGATAATCCATCTTGTCAAGGATTTCACATGCAAAAAGAGTGATAATCCATCTTGTCAAGGATTTCACATGCAAAAAGAGCGCCAACTTATAGAGTCTTTCTAATGGTTTACAAACATTTAAAAATTTAATTTCTTGCTAGCTTATGTTGTGTAAATTATTGGAAAGGACTTATGTGGAATTATTATATCATCATAAACATTGATGATGAATATTTTTGTAATTTGTATTTTTTGTTTTGTTTTAATTAACAAGAAACTAACTAATTATAGAATCCAATTAAAAAGAGTAAATTATTATTCCATGGGTGAGTGAAAAGGATAAAAACCACCAGAGTAAATTTTTGTCCATGGGACAAGTGGAACCCTACTCCCAAAGGTGTGGGATGTGAGGGAACAAGTTAACACAAAGTTAGGTCAAGAAGATTCCCTAGGGTTAAGGATGATGCCAATTTGAAAAGACCTAGGAAAGCTATTATATACAAGTATGTTATGAGGCATTAAGTTGTTGAGTACTTGTGAGGAATTGAGTTTGATGGTTGAATCAAACTCTCAAAAATATGGAGAAGGTTATACAATTTTAGTCCATATGGAATAATGATTTAGGCTCGGGAATGACAAGGACAAATAACTTTGATTGTCTGTGTCTATGGTTAGGAGAAACTGGTTTTCTACTTAGTTTGTTTCTTGATAAATGACTGTATTGCAGTAGATAACATTTACATAAGTTATAGTATTATTTATAAACAAAACCAAATATCTGTTCTTTTTTAGCAAAACTAAATCTATATTCTTTTTTATTTACTAGTTGTTGATAGCAAAGAGAAAAAGATGATACTTGTTATATATAGAAAGAGAAGAAAAGTACATATATTTATCTTTTATTTACAAGAAAGATTATTTGTTAAAAAGAAAAAGATTACCTTGAAAACAGAAATCACATTGGTTGTATATAACATAGTTGTTGAAATTTCATGCATATATAAAGTATCCATTCTACGTACTAGATTTGTATTATCAGATTATGCAAGAAATTACATGGTTGTTCAATAGACAGAGTATATCTTTATAAGTAAAAAAAACAATTAACAAAACTGAAAGATTTGTATGTATTATAACAAGAGTTCATTTTCAATAAATAAATAAATAGAAATAATAATAATAATGGGGTAAACTCAAAAAAAAAAATCTGAGAATTCAATAAACTAAGAAAAAAAAGCCATAAATAATGTAAACCCTCATTTCTTAAACACAAACACAAAATATTTTGAATATTTAAATTGTTAAGCAGAAAAACACCCAACACAAAATAAAATATTTTGAATATTTATATTGTTAAGCAGAAAAACACCCAATACAAAATATGTTGCAGAGATAAAAATACTATATAAAGAATAAAAGAAATACTCGGTGTTTAATACAATATATTGAGATATTAAAAACTTGAGCATTATTTCAAGAAGTCCCATGGTAATAATATGGCTAGTGTTTAAGAGAGACCATGTGATACCATCGACTATGTTGATTGGGCTCAAGGCAATAAAATAAATATAAACCCTTCAACAAAAAAAACCGTTGACCCATCGACGAAACGAGAAGGGCAATGAATATAGTGTCTTAGTTTTCAAAGATATTCATATATAACAACTATTCGATCCAGTAAACAAAGTATTAATAACCAATTCATAATATAAATCGAAAACAATAATACATATTGTGTGCCATCTAACCTCCGTAACAACCGCTGAATAGAATCGTTTTATTGAGATCTTTAGACGTAGGGGGTCTCATACACTAATTTGGTGTTGGCAGTAACCTTAAAATATATTAATCATATCATTTGTCCATGATTTTATATATTGACTTTATATATTGTGATTTAAAGGAATGAGATGAAATCTACATTCATTATAGATATAAACTCTTATTTTGGGTTAGTTTAATTACTTGATAACCAATACATGATTTCTAGATCATGGTACATGACTTATAGTGCATATGGATCGTGGTATATTAAGAGTTTAAATAAAGATAAAATAGAAGTTTACCTATAAGAATATAAGTCCTCTCCAAACTTTGGAACCATAACTTGTATCTATGAATAATAGAAACAAATTATAAGAGTGAGGATAAGTAATATAGTGTTATTGTATGAATGAACGAATAATAGAGAAACTACTAATGTAAGTTGCAATATTTGTGAAAGATAAGACTTATGTAATTTGATGATCAGTTTGATGACAGAACTAACTTATACAACATTGAGTCTTTATCATGCCATGGTAACATCATGACAATTAGATAAGTGTATCAAACAATCTTATGCGATAAACATTTAATCAACTATATAAGTACAATAGGACAAGTACACATTTACCAATGGAAATTAAAAAAAAAAAATGGTAATAGGATTCATTACAATCGTACTGGAAAGCATCTCATTGGCAACCTCTAATCAATCAAGAACTTACAACAATCATAGTGTTGTAGTGTCATCATAATGGCCTTCTTTCTGGGCTTCCTAGCTTACAATAGTCATCAATTTGACCTTACTAGGTAGATTCACCATCCTCCTATGTCATAAACATAAACATACAAATATTTTGAGTCATCTCTTTATTTTTTAGCCGACTTTTCAAATAGTTATGACAAAAATTAGATTCCAATTCATACAAGAAGTTCCACATACATTTCTATTTTATTTATGTAGGTAGTGGTTCTTGTCTTCATTATGGCTTGCTTTCATTGCCATATCCAAGACATCTCTTTATGTAACTTTGTTTTCCCAACAGAACTTCTTGTAGTCCATCAAAACATGACCACTTTTGCATACAATCATTTTATTGCATCCACAATAGTCTTATGAAATGATCTAAGAATTATGAATTACCAATAATTCCATCATTTCAATGGCTAACATATTAATTACAATGAAACATATCCCAAGCATACATTCAAACATATGTGCCCACATATATGTGTGCATAACCATAAATTGCACACTCCAATCATCACATGGAATACCACATTCTTATGTCATGCATTTCACCATGATGAGTTGGAAGGTCTAGCCAATGTTTCAACACATCATCCTATTGATATTATGGTAGCTACGAGAGGTATTTACTTCCACGTGTAAACCTGACGAGAATAGAAGACTCCAAGAAGCAAGAGAAACCCTAATGAGTTGGCTAATAACCCTAGAAGACTTGTTGGCTCAAGAAGATAATATGTATTAAGTTATTAGCCTCCAAGAGAAGAAGTCGGCCAGAAGAATTAATGTATATTGAACAGACAGGTACCCAGAAGGAGAAGTTGGCCCCAGTAAGTATGCCAGAACCACTATAAATACAGGGTGTCAGTCTCTCATTTGACACATCTCAGTAGTTGCAGAGAGCCAGTTTTGCGCAGAGCAGTTGCAGAGAGCCAGTTCTGTGCAGTGTAGTTGCAGTCTTGTGCGCAGGTTTGGAGGAGAGTTGTTGGTGCAGCTGCTGCAGCTAGCAGTTACGTTTTGGCTTGGACTATCTCTTGGCTAGGGTTTGGACTATCTGATCAGCTATTGTTGGTGCGCTATCCTTGGAGAAAGATGTGCTACACCTTGTTTGGCTATCTAGCCTAGGGTTTGCTTCCGAAGTAATTCTTAGTCAAGGTTAAGGTGCTCGGAGGGTGGCTTCGGCATATGGTCGGGTGACAATAGTGATATTGTCAATGGTAAAACGAGCACAATCTTTTATATTCTAACAAGTTATGGGCCCACACCTCCTTCATTCAGTCTAAACGCTGGAAGAAATCATAGCTGCTAGGATATTGAGCTCGCTGAGGAACTGCATCTAGGGTTACTAGGAGGTGCAGTTGAAAAAACCCTAATCCTCTTGTTGAGGCACCTGAAATGAATGGATTAGCCTAATCTCTGGATAGATCAGTGTGCCCTAGCCCAACGCATCTCCTGGTACTCTCAGAAATCCAAGATGTGAAGTTTGAATTTCTGGTCAAATCTAGGGTTGACCAAGTCAAAGCAGCCATGACTTACTCTGTGAAGTCAGAGAACAAGTTAGAGGGAGCTTCTAACTTCAGAGCATGGAAGACAAGGATTGACCTCATCCTTTCCAAGAATAAAGTGTTGGATATCGTGAAACCAAAGTTTGAAGAAGGAAAAGAGAAGGAACTGCAGAACGTTGCAGCTATGGAGAAGTTCAAAGACGTTGACATCAATGCCATGAGTATCATAGTGGATTCTATAAAAGACCACTTGATACCCTACATCTCCCATCTTGACTCATCGAAGAAGATGTACAATGCCCTAACAAACCTCTTCTCAGTCAGAAACATTGGACAAGTAATGAGTCTGAAGAATGAGCTCCGCAACATGAAGATGAACGATGACGAAATCATAACATCATACTTTGTGAAGATCTCTCAGTTAAGAGATCAACTACAAGCTATTGAAAAGATCATCTCAGAAAAGGAATTGGTAAACATAGTACTCAATGGTATTCCCAAGACATGGGATGCATTTGCCGCAAGCATGAACACAAGAAAAGAGTATCTGACATTTGAAGAACCTTGGACTTGCTATGCTCAAGAAGAATCAAGGATCAGTGAAAAAGAGAAACCCCAAAAGAAGTACGATGATCAATCCTTCACAGCAAGATTCAATAACTTCAGGAACAAAAAGAATTTTGGTTCAAGGAGGAAGCCAAATCAAGAGAAAGACATTTCAGAAGTACAATGTTTCAACTGTCGAAAGTATGGTCATTTCAAGAATCATTGTCCTGAGCTAAAGAAAAGAAAAGAGAAACATGAAGCATCAGTTGCCGAAGAAAAGGAACCTACAAAGCAGACTAAGCAGGATGGAAGAGACTTATTCTTCTAAAGGTAACAATACTCTTCTTATTTCCTGTACATATCTTGTTTGCATCGTCTCTGTACATATCTTGTATATCTATCTCTTGCAAGATAATGTGTTCCAAGAAGAACTATACCTATGGAAGAACAACAAGATAAGGATGGATATCATTAGATAATACACATGAAGGGATGAAATACAAATCATGTGGAAGCTATTGCAGGATAAGTTGAATCAATCATGAAGAAACTTAGAAGAAGAAAAGACAGAAAGAAGTTAGCAATCAAGAGGAAATTCGAGAAAGACTTATGACGTTCTGTAGAAGACAACAAGACGGAAGCGTGGACAATGCAGAAGACAATAAGGATGCAGATGGAAGTGTGGACTCTGTTAGATGGAGGGAGCCGTTTATATGCACTCATACATGAAGCAAGGATTAGGAGGGAGCTAATCCTATGATCCATTAAATATGATGAAGTATATATCCATGGTAGCAGCCATGGAAGACAGTATGTGTTCAGAAGAGAAGCCTGGTTGTCCATCCAGATCCGTGATCCTATGATGAAAGAAAGAAGTTGAATCTTTAGCGCATGGAATCTATAAGAAACTCCATGGGTCCAAGATTCAAAGAAAAACATGATGAAGAACATGAAGATTCCAAGAAAGAAGAGAAGCCTGAACAACCAGTCATTATATCGAGAATCACAAGACTACCAGCCTGATATGAAAGCAATCAAGTAGAACTAAAAATTGTGATGAAGAACAGTGTATGGAAGACTTATGAATGAAAGCATTGCAAGATCCAGAACTAGAGGTTCTCCCATATGGAGGGAGAAGACTATGATGATTGCTCGTTCCGATAAACCAGACATACCTCTACATGAGTCATTATATCATCTATGGGTTGGAGTTCTACATCAAGATGAATGCAAAGACTGTTCTCTAGAGAAATTGAACAAAGAACGTATGAAGAGCAACCTCAAGACCTCGAGGCATACCAGGAAGAGATCCTTGTATACAAATGGAAGAAAAATTGATGGAGAACCTCCAATGCACAGCAGAAGCGTGGTGAAGAATCTCTATAACAGAGATATTGTATCAGAATGATTACTCAGAAGATCAGGATGATGGATTGCCAATCCATGACAAGATATCATAATGACAAAAGAAGTGCCACATGGATATGTTCCAGTTTCCCAACAAAGATATACTCTATTGATCAGAGCTACAAAGAAAAACCAGTTTTCCAGACCGAAGTACATTTGAAATCAAGCATTACTTTATCCATGAATGAAGTCCAGAAAGGAGAAAGTGGTTCGCTGATACATATCCCCACAGATGAGCAGATAAGAATACATCTTGGTAAGAGTTTGCGTACTCAAGCTGGAGCTCGTGGAGACTACTTCCTTATTGAAAAAGGAAGAGCCGACTCCCAGGTTGGGAGGGAGCACTGAAAATATTATTGAAGACATTTATTTTTCAAGATTGAAAAATAGCCTAGTTGGGCAGATTCTTTCATGTTCGGAAAGTGGATTGAGATTTCTGACGAACAGTGATTTCCCATTGTGGTTAACATGGGAAATGGTCCATATTGTTGATGTATCATAGACAACGACTTCCCATTGTGGTTAACATGGGGAGTGGTCTAGGGCAGTCTCTCTTCTTGAGGATTACTCAAGAAGACTGGCTCGCCTCGTCGGACAATGATTTCTCATTGTGGTTAACATGAGGAATGGTTTATTTTGGAGGTTGATACAGGACAGTCTTTTCTTCTTGTGGTTAACAGAGGAATTGGTCCGAACAGTCATTCCTTAGGGTTTATACATTCTCTCCAGGGTGCACTTTGATTAGTGTAGGAGGAATGGCCCAAGGTGGGGAATGGTCCAAGCTCAACAATCAGGGACATGCATTCCTTAGGTTTATACATTCTCTCCAGGGTGCACTTTGATCAGTGTAGGAAGAATGGCCCAGAGTGGGGAATGGTCCAATTTCAGAAGACAGGACAATCATTCTTCCTTGCTTGAGAAGAATAGTCCAGATATCTCATTGTTCTACTCTGAGGGCAGATACTCCTTTAGATCTCACGGATGTGAGTGAAAGATTGGCCCAGATGATTCAGTTTATATCATAACATTGTTTTTGTGCAGCTTGATATCATATGATTGTTATGAAGATTGTATGATAGTAGATGTATACTATTGTGGTGGATGTGTTCCACTGTTCGTGATTATACATTACTGATCAAGTACTTTTTTGCTACTTGGTGTGGTAGTGTACCACTGGATTGTAGTTATGTACTACTATGGATAGACACAGTTGTGTTCTATTTTTATTCTGAAGACCATCAGCAGTTTTGGAAATGATTATCAGCTAGATGGATGATTAAAGGACAGAGATTTCCTAGACGGAAAATGGTTCAGAACATCTACTCTTCTAGGACGCATGTCCAGATTAGAAGAATGGCTCTTGTATCACTCTATGGTGTGAGTGACTTATCCAGCATCATGTCTAACTACTCATATGAAGTATGGTTTCGAGAGATGATGCAGTTGATGACATTGATGGTGATGGTGATGCTCATGATCTAGTCATGAGATAGTCTAGACGACTATGTTGATGCTACCGAGTGAATGGTATGTTTTTTGTGCTCGAGACCATTACCTGTAATACCTCCCTAGCTAGGAGGGAGTGTTGATATTATGGTAGTTGCGGGAGGTATTTAACTCCATGTGTAAACCTGACGAGAATAGAAGACTCCAGGAAGCAAGAGAAACCCTAATGAATTGGCTAATAACCCTAGAAGACTTGTCGGCTCAAGAAGATAATATGTATTAGGTTATTAGCCTCCAAGAGAAGAAGTCGGCCAGAAGAATTAATATATACTGAACAGACAGGTACCCAGAAGGAGAAGTCGGCCCCAGTAAGTCTATCAAAACCACTATAAATACAGGGCGCCAGTCTCTCATTTGACACATCTCAGTAGTTGCAAAGAGCCAGTTCTGCGCAGAGCAGTTGCAAAGAGCTAGTTATGCGCAATACAGTTGCAGTCTTGTGCACAGGTTTGGAGGAGAGTTGTTGGTGCAGCTGCTGCAGCTAGCAGTTACGTTTTGTCTTGGACTATCTCTTGGCTAGGGTTTGGACTATCTGATCAACTATTGTTGGTGCGCTATCCTTGGAGGAAGATGCGCTACACCTTGTTTGGCTATCTAGCCTAGGGTTTGCTTCCGGAGTAATTCTCAGTCAAGGTTAAGGTGCTCAGAGGGTGGCTTCGACCTATGGTTAGGTGACAATAGTGATATTGTCAATGGTAAAACAACCACAATCTTCTATATTCTAACACATCCATCCACCTCCCCAATAATTGCTAGACCATATGGACAGCGTCCTCTTCATCCAAAACAAAACACCAAGGATCTACGCTCTTAGTGCTCTTCAACGTTGGCAAGAAGGTTATAGTCCAAGACATTGAAACAAGTAGTGAGACCATTGGACACTTGTGAAACACTATAGCCTTTTCATATCCAACAACATTATGGCCTCACATGTGACTATCTCATATGGCATCCATTACAGGACATGAGTATAAATACTCATTCACTATGGTTAATAACTCTTAACTAACTCTTAACTAGTACAATAAAACATTACATTTTATTTCATATGAATGCATCTTAAATTTTAAACAGTCTTATATGTCCAAAGCTTTCTACCTTTACCACACCCCACATGGGTATCATTCACACAATGCATTCAAATATATAAATATATGAATCTTATGATACAAAGTCTCCACTAAAGGAATTCTTACCTAAATTCCCTTCAACACACATGAAATATAAGCATACTAAATCCACACCTCCATGGTTGCATTCAAATATATAAACATATGAATCTTATGATACAAAGTCTCCACTAAAGAATTATTACCTAAATTCCCTTCAACACACATGAAATATAATCATACTAAATCCATGCATACATGGCTACCAACACCTATGATGTTACATGATGAGTTGGTGTCTTATGGAGGCATACACAATGCTTTCACCAACCCTTGATTAACACTTTCTTGTCCTTATCCTTGTTGGAGATATTACACACACCTAGGATTTCATTTTTATTTTATTTTCCTAAGTTTATTTGGATATGTTGAGGGTCCCTTAGTCTGATATATCCTCCCCTCATTGAGGATATTCTCCCCTATACAAGGGTACCACATACCCTCCAATCAATTCTCAGTTACCGTTCCGTTAGACTAGTTGAGTGAAGTGTTGCATGTCAACTTTGGTTTTATCACCAAGTGTTGCATGCTAACCTTGTGATCATCTCCAGTAATGTGCACTTGCATTGGGATCATCACCAGTAAGGTGCATTCCACATGTGTGAGTGATCTCCTCCTCATTTCACTTCGGTTTGGCTAGTTAATTGACGATCGCATGCCCAATTAACTAGGACTAGGTGGAAGTTGACTCCAATGCCTGTCAATCTGTGTCAGATCTCTCTAGAACACTTATAATGCACATTAGTTTACTACTATGGCGAGTTAGTTGTGTGATATAGAGTATATCACCTGTATTGTATCATTTATCTCATTATTCTTTCCTCTATTATTCTTTCTTCCATTTTTCTCTCTTCTCTTCACACCATTGCATGTTGTGTATGCTTCATTGTTAGCTAGATATTCTATGTAGGTATCTCATAAATTTTACATGGTATTAGAGCCCACATGCCGCTAGCAAGGATCGTCACCAACACTCTTCTGCAAGTACCGAAGACGGAACAAAGCAACAGAAAAGATGGAATTTCCCACATATGCCATTCTAATGTCATATAAATCGCATGGGAAAGGCTCATGATATCCTATGCATGACTATTTCTCCCCGCCTATGATTTCACATTGATGCATGCAAGACACCAAATGAGATCTGGACCACCTTGGAAGGACTCTTTGGAAAGAAAGATGAAATGAGGGGCCATTTGCTCGAAGTAGAACTAAACTCCTTAGATTCGAAGAAAATTGACAATCTCCAAGATTTATTCACCAAATTTAAATCTCTTCTTTGTGAATTGAAAGACTATGGTATCGACAAATCCAAATAAAAAAAAAAACTAGTTCTTGCTATCATGGAAAAACTTGGACCGAAATTTAGTGTATTTGTCTCCACATTTCATTCTAACAAATTCACCGCAGGAGAAACCTGGACCATGCCTTCATTGTCATAGTTTATTGGGCTTTGACACAAGAGAAGGTTAAGCTCATTCAGATGGGCATAATCAAGGTCCCAAAGGCACAAGCACTTGTTTTGCATGATGGCGGAAACTCTCAAAATGTTAAATCCAAAAGGAAAGGCAAAGAAAAGGCACATGTAGATCCAAAGAAGGAAGGGTACTCCAAACCCTTCAATGATTCCTCTAATTCCAAAGGTGGGAAAAGCAAGCAAGGGAAGAAGTGTGGTTACTGCAATCACGAGAACCATCCAGAATCAGCTTGCATGAAGAAGCAAATTGATCAGATGGCTCAAATTCTTCAGAAAAACAATCTCAGGGACTTCATTCCTGAGGCTGCCAAGAAGAAGTCAGAAGATCAAGCCCCTTAGAAAATCAATCCTCATGCATTAGTTGTTGTACATTTTTCTCTTGACACTTGGATTGTAGATTCAAACACTTAACATCATATGAAAAACAAAAAGGATATTTTATCTTTTGTAATTGCATGCACGAGACCTCCTATCCTCATGGGGGATGACTCTTCAGTCGAGGTCACTAGAAAATGAAGAGTGGAACTAGATCATGGAAGCTTTGAGAACGTTCTCCATGTTCCTCAAATTTCTTTCAATCAGCTCTCAGTGTACCATATTACACACACAAGCTCAGGAAAAAAGGTGGAGTTCACACTAGACTCTGTGTCCATTTTTTACATGCAAGATAACTCCAAAATTATTGTCGAGGAGGTAAATCATAAATATCAGTTATACACTTTTTCTAAGTTTATTGAACTTGATTCCTCTGTACTACTTACACATGTTTATGGCAATAGTAGATTATGGCAGGAGAGGTTTGGTCACCTGAACTTTAGGTATATCCATCAGCTTAACAAGAAGGGGATAATCATCGGGTTACCTAATATCCACTTTTCCGAAGGGGTTTGTGAATGATGTGTCCTTGGAAAGTATCCTCGAGAGAATTTCAAGAAAGGGAAGGCTCACAAGGCCTCCTCTCCATTGGATCTGATTCACAGTGATCTCATGGGTCCATTTCCGCATCCATCCATCGGTAAGGCAAGGTACGTGCTTACATTTTTGGATGATTACTCATGTTATACTTGGGTATTTTTTCTCAGAAAGAAGTGAGGGGTCTTTGAGAACCTAAAAGAGTTCAAGGAACTTGTTGAGACTCAATCAGGGAGAAATATCAAAGCCCTTTGTATAGATAATGGGGGGGAGAATGTCAACATAGATGTTTAGAATATTTGTCTTGAGGTCGAAATACAGTTGCAGCACACAATACCATACACTCCACAACAGAATGGGGTTGTTGAGAGGAAGAACATATCTCTCAAGAAGATGACCTCTTGCATGTTGCATGCAAGGTCACTTCCTTAGAAGCTTTGGGATGAGGCACTTAAATGTGCGAACTACATCCAGAACAAAGATTCCCATCACAGAGTTGTCAAGGATCATACTCCTTTCGAGACTTGGAGCAACAACAAACCAAAAGTCACCCACTTATGTATATTTGGATCACGAGCATGGGCCTGCATTCCCTGTGAGAAGAGGAAAGCACTAGATCCACAGAGTATTGCATGTATTTTTGTTGGCTACCCAAATGGTGTGAAAGGATATAGACTTATTGATCCCTCTATAGACCAACTCATCATTGAGCGCAATGTTCAATATGAGGAAAGTCTCCTGCATGCTCCACAGGAGTCGCATGGATATACTATTGTCCTTCCACCAATTCAAGATGATGAGTCTGCACATTCAGAATCCACTTCATATCTGAGTTCTGATACAGATTCATAGGATTCAAAGCATTCAGATGCACAGTCGTAGAATTCAGATGCATATTCATTACATGCAGATAAGGAGCTAGAGAAGATGCCCAAGTGGGCACAATCCACACTTCAGGATGCAGGAGACCTTGTTGGGGATCCAGCAGATCCGAGGAGGACCAAATCTTAGTTTGAGGATCCTCCTCATGTACTCACTATGAATGAACCCACAATGTCTCTACATTGTTATATGGTTCATTCTTCAGACCCGTAGACCTGAGAGGCTGCAGGGAACCCCTTATGGGAAGCAACCATGCAGGAGTACAACTCTCTCCTCGAGAACCAAACTTGGGATCTGGTTATGCTTCCTTTAGAAAGGAAGCTTGTCAGATGCATATGGGTCTACAAGACCAAAAAGGAAACAGGTGGATAGATGAGTAGACACAAGGAAAGACTAGTTTCCAAGGAATTTCATCAGATACATAGGATCAACTATGATGAGACTTTTTCTCCAGTAGCGAAGTCGGATTCTATCAAGTTGGCCCTTACCATTGCAGTAGTCAGGGGATGGAAAGTACATCATATGGATGTGAAGAATGTTTTTCTTCACCGGGATCTCTCAGAGGATATTTATATGGAGCAACCACCTGGATTCATACATAATTCATCTTTAGTGTGCCGACTCAAAAAGTCACTATATGGCCTTAAGAAGGCTCCTAGAGCATGGTATGCAAAGATGGACTCCTTATTTCTCTCCACGCATTTTTTCATATGAAAATCCGATCCAAATGTCTACATGTTGAGGACCACTGACTCACTTCTGATCCTAGTTCTATATGTGGATGATCTTTTGATCACTGACAACTCAGTTTCAGCGATTTCCTCGATCAAGAGCATTCTTCATGAAAGATTTCCGATGAAGAACATGGGTCCACTCCATTTCTTTATTGGTCTCGAGATCATCCAGGATGCCTCAAGCATCAAACTATATCAGGCTAAGTATGCACACGATCTCT
Organism: Picea engelmannii; assembly: GCA_009831015.1. Classification (NCBI taxonomy): domain Eukaryota; kingdom Viridiplantae; phylum Streptophyta; class Pinopsida; order Pinales; family Pinaceae; genus Picea; species Picea engelmannii. The sequence goes on along the minus strand of ML827456.1, from coordinate 47,112 downwards.
TGGAGTGAAGGACACGGTTTCCTAGAAACTGTCTTTCTTTTCTTTTGATACATTGTATTTTGAAGGGGGGGGGGGAAGGTTCCCATGAGGTTTTCCTTTATTTTAGTATTCATTAGTTGCATTGTTCATGGATACCTAACATGGCCTCTGTTTTCGAGACCCATTCATTATGTATACTCCCTAGTAGTGTTCAGGGGGGGTGTTGGAGATATTACACACACCTAGGATTTTCTTTTCATTTTATTTTCCGAAGTTTATTTGGCTATGTTGAGGGTCCCTTAGTCTGAGATATTCTTCCCTCTTTGAGGATATTCCCCCCTAGACAAGGGTGCCACATACCCTCCAGTCAATTCTCAATTATCATTCAGTTAGACTAGTTCAGTGAAGTGTTGCATGTCAACTTTGGTTTTATCACCAAGTGTTGCATGCTAACCTCTGGATCATCACCAATAATGTGCACTTGCATTGGTATGATCATAAGTAAGGTGCATTCCACATGTGTGAGTTATCTCCTCCTCATTTCACTCTAGTTTGGCTAGTTAATTGACGACTGCGTGGCTAGTTAACTAGGACTAAGTGGCAGTTGACTCCAGTGACTGCCAGTGTGTGTCAGATCTCTCTAGAAAACTTCTAATGCACATTAGTTGACTAATATGGAAAGTTAGTTTTGTGATACAAAGTATATCACTTGTATTGTATCATTTCTCGCATTTGGTTAATAAAAAATTATTTAATTCTTTCCTCCATTTTTGTCTCTTCTCTTCACACCATTACATGTTGTGTATGCTTCATTGTTAGCTAGATCTTTTGTGCAGGTATCTCAAAAAATCTACAATATTTTCTTCACAAAGCTGACTATTATATGAAACAATATTATCAACATATTTATCCATGCTCTCAACCTTATCTATTACACAACCATCATCAACGACATTTAATCATTAGGCCATACTCATGGCATATGTAAAAACACATTACCAAGTCAATATGAAACTCATATATGTTCAAGCATATCTACATGCACCATGTATTATCTCTCAACATACCCACTCATGCAAATGTATTCCAACTATTTTAATCTCCTGCATTTTCAGTATTCCTACGCCTTAAATAACTATACATATAGAACTTAAAGAAATATAAGCAGTGTAACAAGAGAAGAGTTAAATGATTCTCCTTTCCAACTCCTCTACATAGCATGGAATTTCACATCATGGTTGATCCAATTCATGGCCTTTTATTTTCTACTACAACAATTCCTTATCATCATACAACTTCCTTTAACATTGATGCAACTTCCTTTGTTGTCACGAGTTTCCCTCAAGTCCCATTTACTATGGAAACAAGTTGTTCTTTTGTTTTGAGTTGCCTTTGAATTTTGTTCACCTCCAGGAATCGTTGCTCCATTTTTTCTAAGGAATTCCATTCCAAGCCTAACTTGGCCTTTCATCATTTCCAACCCATAGTGGCATTATAACCTCATTAGTTGTTGTCTTACAACCATCAACCATTCGTGGTCCCTTATCTCTTTATGATTGATCATAAAATCAAATTTGCAAGGACCTCAACCATCATCATTTAGAGCATTTAACCATCTTGTTAACAAGCATTGTTATAATATCACCAACTGTAATATCCCTACTCATCAAGAGTATTACCATATTACTAAGTACTCAACCATCTTTGGTCCAACCTTTACTTACTAACTAACAATCAACTGTACCATGCTTTGCTCATCTATTTAGCCCTATTTTTCCACTTCCACTTCAAACCCCTTGGAATATAATCAAATACCCAACTAGGCTCTCCTTCATGCCTATTCCTACTCCTTATTTTCCAAATTTCATATTCCATTGAGCTCCTGTCAATGAGTACCCTCTTGCTCTTCAAACACCATTAATTGTCAATTTCATGAATTTTGGAGCTAAATTTACAAACCACCCTCACCAATACTTCTACAATATACATCAATGTGTATCTCCACCTTCAATTTCATGTCCATCCAAGTTCATATGCACTTTTTATGGCCAAAACAAGAAATTGGCTCCAAACTATTGTTGGTTTTTTTTTGTAACAATTTTTTTTCTTTTGTTGACATGGTGTGACAGGTGGCTTGTAGTATACCTAGGGGGGTAATATGGGGTACCTAGGGAGGTACCCAAGGGGAATAATAATAGTTAGGTATCTATCTATTGTTATGTATGTAGGTCATTCCTAGTAAATAAGGCTCAATGTAGTAGTGTGAACACAATTAATGTAAGAAGGTCTACTAGAAGGTTCCACCTACTAGAATGTTCCTAGGAGGTAGATAATACTATAAATAAGTAGAAGCAATGTAATGGATATGGTGAAGTGTATTGTTATTGTAGCAAGCAAGGATTTCTCTTGGAGTGCATCCTTCCTTAAGGAATAATAGATTTTTATGTGTATGCTCTAACACCAAATGTTATGTACTCAATGGATCTGAAATAAAGTATAGATATTTAAACCCTTAACTTCATAAATAAATCAAGTCATTCACATAAAATAATGAACGTGTGAATTAGAGAGAACACTTGAGGTAGGGTAACACCATATATTATTCATTAAGGAAGGAATGCACTCCACAAGCAATCCTTGCTTGCTACAATTACAATACACTTCACCATCTCCATTGCATTGCTTCTACTTGTTTATAATATTATCTACCTCGTAGGAACATTGTAGTAGGTGGAACCTTCTAGTAAGCCTTCTTACATTCATTGTGTTCACACTACCACATTGGGCCCTATTTACTAGAAATTTCCTCCATACATAATAATACATAGCTACCTAACTATTATTATTCCCCTTGGGTACCTCCTTAGGTACCCCATATTACCCCCTAGCTATATTACAATCTATAAATTATTTTAGGTTTAAGCTCCCCAAATAGGTAGGGTTTCCATATTTGGCCTACCTCTCCATTCTATCAATGCACTGATAATCCTCTCTTATGGGGCTTCAAATTCCTCATCTTCTTCTTGTGGTACCTCTTCTTCTTGCTCCTCATTGCTCACATCATGAATATCTATTGCAGCCCCTATTCTTTGAGCTACCTCCATGGCATCAATTCTAGCTAACAGAGCCATCAACATCTGGGCAATCTCATTTGTAGATCCTATATGATGCCCTCTACCCCATGTTGGTAATCCTACTTGTTGGTTGTGGAGCCTGATTATCTTCCTGATTCAGAGGTCCTTGCTTTCAGTCGTGTTTATACCCCATAAAGTATTTACACCCCAGAAGTATGTACACTCTTCCACACGGGGGAGTGTAGAGGGGGGGTACCCCCTCTGCGGGATCCGAGGGGGCTATCCTTCCGGCTGGGGGGTCTGGGGGTAAGTGGGCCCCCAGCGAGGGTTCGGGAGCAGCGTCCCCCGAAGCAAAAATTGCCTTGTAAAAGTATATTGTAATTTCATTGTAAATCTGGAACGTTCATTGTAAGGTCGCAGATCTAACGGTAGAGATTATGTTAGGGTTTTTTGCCCTAGAAGGAAACCCTCTTTTATGAGGGAAATGTATTGCGGCTATGGATGATGGTGAATATTGTATTCTGAGAGAGGAGACCGTGAGAGAAAGAAGAGGAAGTTACAACGGGTCTTGATGTAGGTTGTATCCCTTCATTTGTTGGATAATAATAAAGGAAGGACCTGGAAATTTCTCTGGTGGACGTAGCCCACACTGGGTGAACCACGTAAATCTGTGTCTCTCTTGTATCGTGTGTCTTCTGTGTTTTGTTTCTGCATTTGTTTTATTTTATTGCTCTGCGGTCCTGTTTTTCTAACAACTGGTATCAGAGCGTAAGGTAACTCGCAGGAAAAGAGGGTTCCTAGTTCGAGTGGGAGCAATGTCGGAAGATGGAAAGTTTAGGGTCGAGAAATTTAACGGCCAAAACTACCAGTTATGGAAGATGCAGATGGAAGACTATTTATATTAGAAGGATCTATTTCTACCATTGAGAAGATTAGCAAAGAAGTCGGTGGCCATGAAGGACGAAGAATGGGAGATTCTTGACAGAAAGGCTCTAGGAACGATACGGCTGAGCCTGGCAGCGTCGGAGGATTTCAATATTTTGAAAGAAAAGACAACGAAGGGTTTGATGGACGCGTTGGCCAAATTGTATGAAAAACCCTCGCCGTCAAATAAGGTATTTCTAATGAAGAGATTATTTAATATGAAGATGTCAGAAGGTGGGTCTGTTGTAGATCATTTAAATGAATTTAATACGGTTACTAATC
>ML827456.1:0-40727 GCA_009831015.1 Picea engelmannii | reverse complement strand
TATTGTTGACTGATTCTGGTGAACCAGAATGTTATGAAGAGGCAATGCAGGTAGACACCAAAAAGAAGTGGGAGCAAGGCATGAAAGAGGAAATGGATTCCTTGGAAAATAACCAGATTTGGGACTTGATTCAGTTGCCTGTGGGAAAAATAGCATTGCAGAATAAATGGGTTTACAAGTTGAAGGAAGAATATGGAGGAGAAAAGCGGTACAAGACTAGACTTGTTGTAAAGGGGTTTGCACAAAATAAAGGTATAGATTTTGATGAAATATTTTCTCCTGTTGTTAAAATAACTTCAATTAGGACTATTTTAAATCTTGTGGCAGTAGAATATTTGCATCTTGAATAGTTAGATGTAAAAACAGCTTTTCTCCATGGGGATTTGGAGGAGGAGATTTATATGCAGCAGTCATAGGGGTATGAGGTCAAAGGGAAGGAGAATTTGGTATGCAGGTTGAAGAAGAGTTTGTATGGCCTAATGCAAGCTCCAAGGCAGTGGTATTTGAAGTTTGACAGGTTTATGACAGAACAGGGTTATAATAGATGTCATTCTAATCACTGTGTTTATTTTAAAAAGCTAGAAAATGGAAGCTTTATTATCTTGCTATTGTATGTAGATGACATGCTTGTTGCAGGGACTAATATGCAGGATATAAATGTGCTCAAGAAGAAATTAGCCAATTCATTTGCGATGAAGGATTTGGGTGTTGCAAAGAAAATCCTTGGCATGAGAATAACAAGAGACAAGAAAAATCGCAAACTGACATTGTCTCAGGGTGAGTACACAGAGAAGGTGTTGGAGAGGTTTAGAATGCAGAATGCAAAACCAGTTAGTACACCTTTGGCCAGCCATTTCAAATTAACTAAGGAAATGTGTCCCAAGAGACAGAAGGAGATAGAAGACATGTCCAGGGTCCCATATTCATCAGCAGTTGGCAGCTTGATGTATGCAATGGTTTGCACAAGACCAGATATTGCACATGCAGTGGGAGTTGTGAGCAAGTATATGAGCAATCCAGGTAAAGAACATTGGGAGGCAGTAAAGTGGATTCTCATGTATTTGAGAGGTACTACTACACATGCATTATGTTTTGGAGGTTCAGACACTTTTCTACAAGGATATGTTGATTCAGATATGACAGGTGATAAAGACAGCGAGAGGAGCACCACAGGGTATTTTTTTACTATAGGTGGAACAACAGTAAGTTGGATTTCGAAACTGCAAAAGGTTGTTGCACTTTCAACAATAGAGACAGAGTATGTTGCTGCTACAGAGGCTGGTAAAGAGATGATTTGGTTACAAAGGTTTATGGAGGAATAGGGAAAGAAGCAGGAGAACAGCAGGTTGTACTGTGACAGTCAGAGTGTCATTCACCTTACAAAGAACTCAGCCTTCCATTTGAAGATTAAGCATATACAGTTGAGGTACCACTTCATACGATCCGCCTTGGAAGATGGACAATTGAAGCTAGAAAATATACACACTAGACAGAATCCTGCAAACATGTTAACAAAGGGAGTAACCAGGGAGAAACGGAGTTCCTGCTCGGTTTCAGTTGGTCTTCAAGAATGAAGATGAAGATGAGAAATTTTCCAGGTCCAAGAAGGTTCAGAGTCCAGCATATACATCAGTGGTGGAGTTGTTGAGATCAGTCTTCAAGTGGGAGATTGTTGGTTGTGGAGCCTGATTATCTTCTTGATTCAAAGGTCCTTGCTTTCAACCGTGTTTATACCCCATAAAGTATTTACACCCCAGAAGTATGTACACTCTTCCATGCGGGGGAGTGCAGAGGGGGGGTACCCCCTCTGCGGGGTCCGGGGGGGCTATCACCCCGGCTGGGGGGTCTGGGGGCAAGAAGGCCCCCAGCGGGGGTTCAGGGGCAGCGTCCCCCGAAGAAAAATTGCCGTGTAAAAGTATATTGTAATTTCATTGTAAATCTGGATCGTTCATTATAAGGTCGCAGATCTAACGGTAGAGATTATGTTAGGGTTTTTTGTCCTAGAAGACAACCCTCTTTTATGAGGGAAATGTATTGTGGCTATTGATGATGGTGAATATTGTATTCTGAGAGAGGAGACTGTGAGAGAAAGAAGAGGAAGTTACAACGGATTTTGTTGTAGGTTGTATCCCTTCATTTGTTGGATAATAATAAAGGAAGGACCTGGCAATTTCTCTGGTGGACGTAGCCCGCACTGGGTGAACCACATAAATCTGTGTCTCTCTTGTATTGTGTGTCTTCTGTGTTTTGTTTCTGCATTTGTTTTATTTTATTGCTCCGCGGTCCTGTTTTTCTAACACTACTTCCCCTTCTGTGTGCCATATTGTTGTTCTCTTGTGTAATTGTTCCCCTTATGTATGCCATATTGTTTTTCTCTTGTGTAATTGTTCCCCTTATGTATGCCATATTGTTGTTCTCTTGTGTAACTCTTCTTGTTATAGCTTTACCCAACAAATTCTCTTTATTGGAATTTCTTTTCTCCCCACGAGAATTCTACCTAGCGAGCTCTCCTTGGTTGAAATTGTTCTTCAATCACATGTAGGGCTCAAACATACTCTAATAACACACTAATGTAACCCAAGGTGGCATGCAAGAAACAACCACTAGGGATTCCAAAACTAATGCTCAAATCACACAGTTATTAAAGGAGGAACATACAATATTTAAAGTAATCAAGCACGGCAAGGGAGGAACCAAATTTACACAACCAACATTTATATTACATTGATATTTCATCATTGCCCATGCATATACCACAATGGGATTCAACTACTATTGTTAATAACTACATGGCCAAATATTCTTCTTCATAACATTAAAAATGGGAGTGTTTGCTAGTCTAAGTCTCAACTAGGATTGCAAAGTCCAAAGAGGAATCTTGTAACAAGTTTAATTAACCTTTGGGTTTTATGTTTTTGTTATTGCCAGGTTCATCCTCTACTCCGCTTATTTTTCCTCTCATTTTCCTTCTCCTCTATTCTTCTATGTTCCTCTATGTTATATTCTCATCCACTTATTTTCTTATTTTCCCTTTCAAGAAATTGTCTCCAAGATTTAAAGACCCCATAATAAAGTTCAACTACCACCAAAATGAGGCTTAGCATCTCAAACATAGTTAAGTGGTGCCCTTCAACCTAACTGTTAAGCCCTAGAAAAAGCCCCATGATACGTATAAAACCCCTTAGTATGCCCTAGATAGTGAATTATTACATTTCTAGTAGGTCGACTAGAACCCTTCTTTGCACCCTTTCATTGTAATTGTAACCTTGTCTCCTATATATATATATATATATATATATATATATATATATATATATATCAAGGAGATCTAGTATCAGGATCATCTTATCTCATTTCATATTGTGTTCTGAAGTTTATATATTGTAAAGGAGGTTTCCCCCTCGAAGTGGATTGAATTTTATTGATTTCTTATCATTTTTAAGGCGTTGGATCATAACATTTGGTATCAGAGCTCAAGGTCTTAGGGTTTCACTGTTGCACCTGAGACACCTTGGAATTTTTGATATAATTTTTTTTCTACGACATTTCAGATGAAACCCCTTTGAGGATATTTAGTATACAAATCAAGGTATGTGGGGTTAAAATTTCAACTTTTGAGGCCTTACACTTTCGGAGATATAGCATGTGTAAGACGATGTTCTGAAATCATCCTGAATTTAGTCATCATGAATTTTCTGCTATAAATATTTTTTTGTAACGTTTCAGACCCTAAAATCCGGATCACATTCACAAACATTATCAAGGTATCTATGATAAAAATTTCATCTTATGTTTCATCCTAATTTTGTAGATACACCCTGTGGAAGATAGGGTATCTGACTAGTCTGAAACAGGGGTTCCGGGTAAAATAGTCATAACTTATTCCTAGAGTATCCAAATTGAGTGAGACCAATTGCATTGGGTAGTGGAAAGTTTGTAGTATCTTGGGTACAAATTTCAGAATTTTATAACAATTATTTTGTGTGGGGCATGCTATACAAGTGAGATCTCTTGGAAAGGCCAAAAATCAGCAAGGTGCAGAGAAGTTGCCATAACTTCCACTTGGCACATCCAATTTTGGTCGGACCTGTGGCATTGGAGAAAGGAAATTTCAAATTACTACAGGTCGAAACTGCAGACTCAGAAGGACCAAAATTTTATAGATATACCAGAAAAAAGGTCAACCAAGAGGAGAAACTCCAAATTAAGGTTTTTAAAGGTACGTAACTTACAATTGGCATAGTCCCCGAGGTGTAGGACAGTCGGTGACAGAGTGTGCTATTAAAGCACTCCGTGATGTTAAAGTCACCGGTTCGAAACCTGCGGGGACAAAAAATCCAGCCATGTTAAGGGTTGGTGTGGCTTAGGCCGGGTGCGATCCCCGGGTGATTTTGATGGCTTAGATGCCCCTGAGTTGCGGTTTCTCAACCACAGGCAAATCTCGCAAGTCACAGATAAATTAGCAAACAAAGAAAAAAATTACAATTGACATAATAACTTTTGGAATATTTGTTTCAAGTGATTTAAAATTTGTGATATATATAGAATAGAGGAGTATTATTATTATTACTCTATATGGGTCCCAAAAAGGTGACAACACCTATTAAACCTAGAGAAGTCTCATCTATGACTCAAGAAGAAAATGAGGACATAAAGAACAGGTTGTCCAAATTGGAGGAACAAATTAACAATGTGAGTGAAAAGTTTAATAATTGGGTAAACTCACAAAGAAAAATTCAAGTAATGGAAGGGAAGATTGTTGGCATGGAAAACAATATGAAGGGTATAAAAAACAAGATGGATGATATGGAAAATAAGATGGAAGAAAATAAGAATGACATAAAAAAAGAAATACAAAATTCCATGAAGGAAATGCAAAATATGTCTTCCCTGATATCTCAAGCTATAGATGGGAGATTCCCTAAAGGAGACATGAAAATGGAATGGAATGATGGAAATAAAGGTAGTATTCATGTTGAACAAACTGCCAATAATAATTCATTTAGTGAATCTAACTCTAATTGTGGAGTTAATTCTGGTGGGGGTCCTAAATTCAACTTTCCCAAAATTGAATTAAAGAAGTTTGATGGTACAAAGGTATTTACTTGGGTGAACCAAATAGAGAAATATTTTGAACTACATAATATTATGGATGATAAGAAAAGGATTCACATAGCGACCTTGAACTTTGAGATAAAACCATATCAATTGTGTCAATGGATAGTGAAAAGGCATCCCCCTTTATATCACTACACTTGGGGTGTATTTACAAGAGACTTAGAAGCACAATATGAGAAAGTTTGGGAACAACACTACTTCAGTGAATTCACAAGAATCAAACAATTAAGTGATATTGAAGAATATAATTCCTAATTCCTGGTACTGGCCACAAGGGTGGATAACCTAAGTGATGAACACTTGATGGGAGCTTACATGGGTGGATTAAAAGAAGACATTAAACATGATTTTTTCTTAAGACAACCTACAAGTATTATGGAAGCTATGCAAAATGCTCGTCATATTCATGCCAAAAATAAGGCTATACACAAGTATAACGTTGGAGGCAAAGATCGTTTTGGGGGTCATAAGACAACCATATCTCAACCAACAAGGTTGACACCTCAGCAAATGGATGAAAGAAGAGCAAAAGGACTATGTTTCAATTATGACAACAAGTACAATAAAGGGCATAAATGTGGTGAGAAGAAAGTATTCTACATAGACTGTGAAGAGGAAGAAGATAGTTTACATAAACCAATAAGGTTGACACCTCAACAAATGGATGAAAGAAGAGAAAAATGAATATGTTTTAATTGTGACAACAAGTAAAGTAAGGGGCATAAATGTGGTGAAAATAAATTATTCTACATAGACTATGAAGAGGAAGGAGATCAAGAATTGGAACCATCACAAGACCCAAATTTAAAAGAGACTACTCCAACAATATCTTGCCATGCTTTGGACGGTATCACTACTCCACAAACCCTCAAGATACAAGGATACATCAAAAATAAAAAGGTAACAATATTGATTGATTCAGGTAGCACCCATAATTTCATCAATTACAAATTAGCAAAAGATCTCAATTTTTTTGTATATCCTGCACGAGAGTTTCAAGTAATGATTGCAGATGGAGGTACCATAAATTGTTCAAGGAAATTCCATAGTATTAAGCTCAACATGGGGGAGTATTTTCTGGATAGCCCCATGATTTCCATCCAAATGGGGGGTGTTGATGTTGTATTAGGGGTCCAATGGTTGCAATCACTAGGAATAATGACCTTTGATTTTCAAATTTTTTTTATGAGATTTTCCTCAAATGGAAAGAAAATTGAGCTTAGAGGTATCCAAGGGAAACTCTCTAAAGTGATAAGCTCTAATAGCATGGAAAAATTACTCAAAAAGGGACACCAGGGTGTAATTGCACAATTGTGCTCACTTGATGTTCAAACGTCTATAGCCCCGACTCCATCAGATCTCCAAATAATTATCAACAATCATTCCAAGGTATTTGGTGAAATGCATAAGGGTCTTCCACCTACCCGACACCATGACCATGCTATTCATTTGCAACCAGGAAGTGTACAGCCTAACATTAGGCCTTACATGTATCCATATGCACATAAGAGTGAGATTGAACGCATGATCCAGGAAATGTTAGAGGCTGACATCATTCAACATAGCCAAAGTTCTTTCTCTTCACCAGTGGTGTTGGTTACAAAAAAAGACGGCTCATGGTGTATGTGTCCAGATTATAGACAACTCAACAAAATGACCATCAAAATTAAGTTTTTATCCCTGTCATTGATGAATTATTAGATGAATTACATGGAGCAAAATTCTTTACTAAGTTGGATCTTCGTTTGAGATATCATCAAATTAGAATAAGATAGGAAGACATTCTTAAAACAACTTTTAGAACACATGAAGGTCATTATGAATTTTTGGTTATGCCATTTGGACTGACTAATGCACTGTCAACATTTTCAAAGCTTGATGAATTCGATTTTCAAGCCCTTCCTTAGAAAATTTGTGTTAGTATTTTTTGATGACATACTAATCTACAACAAATTTTGGGAAGAGCATGTACAACGTGTTGACAAAGTATTACAACTATTGGAAGAGCAACAACTTTATGCAAAGCCTTCCAAGTGTGCCTTTGGGGTTCAAGAAGTGGAGTATTTGGGTCTTATTGTATCTCATGAAGGTGTAAAAGTGGACCTTAACAATATTAAAGCTATAAGGGAATGGCCAATTCCCAAAAACTTGAAGAAACTTAAAGGATTCTTAGGATTGACAGGCTATTACCATAAGTTTTTCAAGAAATATGGTCAAATAGCAACACCTCTAACAACATTATTAAAGAAGGAATCATTTTCTTGGAAAGAAGAAACAACCAAATCTTTTGAAAAACTTAAGGAGGCTATGTGTACAACTCCCGTCTTGACCACACATGACTTCACAAAAACATTTATTGTGGAGTGTGATGCCTCGGGCCATGGAATTGGTGCAGTTTTAATGCAGGAAGGAAGGCCCATTGCCTTTGAAAGAAGACAATTTAAAGGAAAAAAACTTAGTCAAACCCATTTATGGAAAATAAATGTTGGCCATAATACATGCGGTTCATAAATGGTGCCCCTACCTAATAGGAAGACACTTCAAGGACCAAGGTCAAAACAGATCATGACAGTTTGAAGTACTTTTTGGAGAAACGATTATCTTCAAAAGAGCAACAAAAATGGGTTACAAAGATGTTGGGTTATGACTTTGAAATTATATACAAAAAAGGAAAACATAATGTTGTGGCAAATGCCCTTTTCAGGAAAGAAGAAGAAACAGAAGGTTCACTATGTGCTATTTCTAGTCCGCAATCGGATTGGGTGAAAGAAGCAAGGATAGAATGGAATCAAGATCAAGAGGTATGCAAGATCATTCAAAAACTACATGAAGACCCCAATTCAGTAGAAAAGTTTGTATGGAATAATGATTTGATATGATATCATGATCGCCTATACTTATGTAAGAATTCCCAACTCAAATAGAATATCCTTCTGGAATTGCACACTTTTCCTATAGGGGGACATTTAGGATTCTTGAAAACATACCACAGGGTCAAGAGAGATTTTTTCTGGGAAGGTCTTAAAAATGATGTTCAAAAGTTTGTCTCAGAATGTTTGGTCTGCCAACAGAATAAGAGAGAGACAATAAAGACTTCAAGTCTCCTACAACCATTAGCTATACCAAGCCAACATTGGGAAGAAGTTTCCATGGATTTTATTACAGGTTTACCAAAATCAGAAGGAAAGACCGTCATCATGGTAGTAGTGGATCCACTAACAAAGTATGCCCATTTTTGTTCTTTTTCTCATCATTTTAAAGCAAGCACAGTAGCAACAACATTCATGGAAATGGTTCAAACTCCATGGAGTCCCCAAGATTATTATAAGTGATAGAGACCCAATTTTCACAGGAAATTTTTGGACTGAATTATTTTTCTTGTTTTGGTACTCAATTGGCTCATAGTTTATCTTACCACCCTCAATCTGATGGGAAAACTGAGATTGTGAATAAATGTCTAGAAGGATATCTTCGTTGCTTTGCATCCGATTAACAGACACAATGGGTCAAGTGGTTTCCCTTAGCGGAATGGTGGTACAACACATCCTTCCATACTTCATCAAAAATGTCCCCATTTCTAGCACTTTATGGATATCATCCTCCATCCATCACATCACCCTTGAAAGGGAATACAAAGGTTCAAGTAGTGGAGGACAACATAGTGAACCAACAAGAGGTCCTAAAATTGTTGAAGGACAACTTGGTTATGGCACAAAATAAGATGAAACAACAAACAGATCAACATCGCAGGGAAAGGGAATTTGAGGTGGGGGATTGGGTATTTCTAAGGCTACAACCATACAAACAAATGTCCCTAAAGCAACAAAAGAAAGACAATAAACTAGCACCCAAATATTATGGCCCCTATAAGGTTTTGCAAAGGATTGGAAGGATGGCTTACAAATTGGAGCTTCCTCCATCTTCACGTGTACATCCAGTATTCCATGTTTCTTGCTTAAAGAAGGTCATCAGCAACAAGATCCCAGTCCAAACAAGTTTACCAGAGCTCAATGAAGAAGGGAAAATCATACTAGAGCCAGAAACAATCCTTGAAACAAGAATTAAGCAGTTGAGAAATCGAGCAATTACATAATACCTCATCAAATGGAAGAACCTACTAGTGGAAGAGGTGACATAGGAAGATGAATTCTTCATGCAGAAGCATCTGTGGTTAGACAAGTGTTGAGGACAACACTTGTTTGAAGGGGACGGGCATATTAAGCCCTAGACAAAGCCCCATGATATGTATAAAACCCCTTATTATGCCCTAGATAGTGAATTATTACATTTCTAGTAGGTCGACTAGAACCCTTCTTTGCACCCTTTCATTGTAATTGTAACCCTTTTCGCCTATATATATATCAAGGAGATCTAGTGTTAGGATCATCTTATCTCATTTCATATTGTGTACGGAAGTTTATATATTGTAAAGGAGGTTTCCCCCTCAAAGTGGACTGAACTTTATTGATTTCTTATCATTTTTAAGGCGTTGGGTTATAACACTAACAAACTTAATATATATTAAAGACATCGGGGAGATGACCCAACCACCATTAATATGTAGGGAAAAATAATGCCACATGGTCTAGAAAGGGACACCCCCTGTATCACATAAACTTGTTGATGTTACTGCATATAATCTTGTCCTTAATATTTGATTTGAAGCCACACAATAACTTTCCCCTTATCTAATATGTAAGTCACATATGTTTTACCTCTGTTTCTCTCTATATATAATCTTGTTCTTAATATTTGATTTGAAGCTGCACAATAACTTTCCCTTTCCTCTTAACTAATATGTAAGTCCAAGACCTAGAGATATCTTACCTAATGATAAATTTGTTTATATATATATATATATATATATATATATATATATATTAAAATATTTTTTTAAAATGTCCACGAACTCAAATATTGAAAATAAAATTATACATCTCCTTCATGTTAGGATATATAGAAAGATCCTCTTAACTAAAAAATAAAACTAGTATTGAAAGATATAACTAGTATGAAGGGAAAAGAAATCAGTTTTATACATTGAAGAAAAAAAAAAATTTTATTTATATCAAAATCCTTATTGATACTTTAAAAAGGTTCATACTCAAATTTTAAATTACATCATGAACTTAATTTATTTTTCTTTTCGAGCATTCTATTTGTGAAGAGAACAAATGAAGATATTTGTTATAGCTACTACTTGGTGCAATCACAATTAAGTACTAACTATGCAATTAAATATTAATTACATAGTTGATAGTAGCAGACGACCAATCATGCAATACTATGTTTTTTCCTTATGCAATACTATGTTTTTTCCTTGACAATGCCTCGTTGGAATTTGATGTAACATTTTTTTCCAATAAATGCAATTTGGGTTTTTTTAATTTTAAAGGTCGATTTAGAGACTCCAAACATCATAAGACAATCAAAACATTTGGGCAGGGAACATTTCTGAGATTCAATGCAAGATTGATTACAAAGTCAAGTTGGAATTGTCGTTTATCTTGCTTCATTGATAGTAAGAGCCTGCACACAAAATCCAAAATCCCAAAACGGTTAGTCAACCTGATCCAAACAACTAAACGACCCTGTTTGATTATTCACATTTAAAAAAAAAATATGGTATGAAGATTGATTACTTTCACAGGCATGGCAAGAGTTGAAGTGATTCTGAATATTATACAAAACACATAAGTTTCATAAAACTGGCATAAGCCACATCATTTTCTGATAGTGAAAATAGAGATTGACAGCAGACACCAATTTATAATTTGTAAATCCATTTCAGAGCACAATGCACACAATTTATAAAGAATCCAATTAACACTATGCACACTGGTTATAAGATTTTAGACTCTTGGTCTCTGTAATGCATTATAAAAGAAGAAATGTTGGTCACTGCCATGAAGGCTAACTGTATTACCTGGTGAAAATCCCATTTCATCAGTCTGTTTGCACCAAAAACAGAGTGGGTTTGATCTTGTGGGACAAATATTTCATGTTAGCTGCATATGGCTTGTGAGAACTTCTCACCCAAAGAATGTAAATACTCAATAAGTATGAAATTAATTCTCATGCCCTGAACTTTGCCAACTCGAGGAAACCTTGACAAAATATGAATACCTAATAAGCATAAAATTAAATTTAACCCTGAACTTCACCAACACAAAAAACATGAAGAGACTAACTGCCCTTTGGACAATCAATTGAAAGTTTTTCGATTTGTGAAATTCCTAATGAAGTCATTTATTGGCCCATCGCTGCCACTGGCATAAGTAGTAGCAGGAGCATCAGTACTAGGCCTCAAAGAGAGCTGGACAATGGACTTATTCATGTCTCAGAAGCTCCCATATGATGAGGCTTCAATAAATCAATCATACATTTATCAGAATCGAAAAGAAAACAGAAAGCAGCCTAGCCTGTGCCATTATATATACAAAACTCAAATATTCGAAAGAAAGGCCGGTACTAGCACTGATAATAGTAATACTAATCAGTCCCCTACTCATTCTTCCATGCATACAACAATAAGGAGAATCCAGATGGGCTGCCTGTGTCAGTCTCCATGCTTGCCCATCGCAACACTGAAGAGCTCGAATTCGGAGACGAAGATGATGAGGAGCTGCTCTTGAAAGCCTTATCATGGCCTCTGATATTGAATGCAGATGGAGTAGGCCACTGCAACACAGATGGTGGAAGAGATTGACAAGGGACAGTAGCATTGTTGGCAGTCCGAGTATTGTCCAATATCTTATTGCAGTAAGTCTGGAACATGAAGACAGCATGGCCATTGCTGGGATTGAAGAGCCAATTGTGCACATCCCAGAAGATTTGTATTGGGGTTCCATCCACCTCAGTTTTCTGATTGCCCCTGAACTTCCACATCAGGTGCTTGACCTGCAACACCAACTGCTTGTCAACTCTCACATACAATCTTGGCTCCTTGGATCCCCCTGTGTGGCATTCAATCAAAATTTCACGAGTCCTGCCACTTTCACCAAACCGTGCCTTTGTTGTGTAATATCTCTTCCCAAACACATGCTCTCTTCTAGACAGCAACGTAGGCTCAGTGAATGGCTGTCTTGCATGGGTTTTCTTGTAGGCCTCATCCTGCATATCTCCCAACAACAGGACTATCTCCTTCTCACATATCACAGCCACGTAGAAGCCTTCCTGTGGCTCAGGCCCACACAAATATTTAGCATTGCTCACATTCCAGAACACCTCCATCTTCTTCCCCTTGACATCAAAGCTCTTGGATCCGTGCTTTCTCCAGAAGAACCATGGCTTCATATCAACATTGCACATATAATGGCAACTCCGGTCATTGACATGGACACCGAGGCCCTGGCCCATTAGATTCTTGCACCATGTTATGGTCACAAATTTGAAGAGTCCTGCCATTTTGGTCTGATATAGGGAAGTTATCAGGTTCTGTGTCATTCTGCTGCCAGAAGAAGAAGACGACGACGACTTGTTTGTCAAGTGGGCACCTCCAGATTCTCCAAAACAAGAAGGAAATGCTTCAGGCATTTTTCAGATCCAGCTGCTTGGATGACGCTACGCAGGGATTTCAAATATGAATTGTATATCTATTATATTTCAGCCGTACAAATAGATATGCATTGTATATCCATCAGGGTCTTGTCGCCTACATCAAAACCTAACCAGATCTTGTCACCCACCAGAGAATTCTTAACTGGGCATCCCCAAATCAATGCTAGAACTGAATCAACAAGACACCCACAATAGGATCCTCATCCATTAGCCCAAAGGCGATGAAGCCAAAAGCCGAAACCAGCTCACCCAACGGGGAATTCAGCCACATTCTCAATCTGGGATCCTCCCAATTCATTGTCAAACCTTCGCTATGTTCAGATAAGGCCTTTCCAGACCTTCATAGACGGTATGAAGCTCACAGGCAGTGGATGAAACAGTATACTTGTACAAATCTAAACAGAAAATGCAATAAAAAAGACAACCTCCACTGATCCCGAATATATGACAGAGAGTTTGGCCTGGATCGGACCTTAAAAATTCTGGGAAAAGGACCAAACAGATAAAGACATCAAATAAAAAAAAGAGTCATATTGCTGTATCCAATTCCATACAAATTTGTACTAACAGATGGGGCCTCCTTGTAAGTTTTCGGGACCTTGCATTGTTCCTTCATAATTCATGGAATCTCACGGCCCTTTTGTTATCTTCCTGGCAGTGATTTCACTCTCTTCTAAGAGCAATTAATATTGATGTATGTTCTCGAGTCATCAAGCACATGATGAGTGACTTTATGTCTATTTCCAGAATGTAAACAGAAAGAAAAGTCACAGTCAGTCATCCTAGCCTATGGCTAGCCAGGAAGTTGCCATGCCAGATTTGTCTGTGCTTCTGGTTATTCATTTAATTGGGAAAAATTTGTGCAGTACCATGCAGTTTCTCATAATCTTGAAGTGACACTTATTGTGTTTCAAACTTTGCTTATGTTACAGTTTTCACTTACTGTATGGATCACTCCAAAGCTTTATGAAGTGACACATATTTTGTTTAAAACCTCTGTTAATGTTATAGTTTTACTTACTCTTCTATATTATTTCAAAATTTCCAACAAAAAGAATTACAGGATAAAAGGTAATAGTGTTTGTTTTTCTGTTTTATTTTTACATGGTGAAACTAATAGTGTTTGTTTTTAGTGTTTTATTTTTATTTAAAAAAAAAATATTTAACAAATAATGAATTATAAATATTATTTTTTAAATAAATAATAAATATTTTTTAATAAATAATAAAATAAAACAAATTTATAGGAAAAGTCAAAGTAAAAGGCAAATACTGGTATCATGTAACATTCTATTGGAAAATTTGGAATAACATAGAGAGGAAGTGACATGTCATGACATATTTTGTTTTAAATAGTTTTCATTTACTCTATCTGTCACTCCAAAGATTTATAAAGCGATATGCATTTTGTTTAAAACTCTGTAAATGTTATAGTTTATTACTTACTTTATGTGTTTCCAAGAAAAAGTTATATGTGTTACTTAGAAGTTTCTAACGGAAAGTTACATGGTAATGTTGGCCTTCCACTTTCACTGTCTTATTGATTTGTTCTATTTTATTTTTCCTATTTAACAAGAAGTGAATTAGTTAGATTTGTTTTATTTTATTTTTTCTTATTTATCAACCACAAGAAGTGAATTAGATTTTATTGTAATTGAAATATCTTTTTACCATGAAAAAATTTCACTTATCCAAAGTTTCCAACATCAAGCTAAATGAGATTAGTGTTTTCCTTCTACTTTCACTGTTTTGTTTTGTTTTATTTTATTATTTCTTATTTAACAAGAAGTGAAATAATAATAAAATATTGTAATTTAAATATATTTTTATTATGAAAGGAGATAAGCATAAATTTTAATGATTGAAAAATTATAAATAATTATTAAAATATTGAAAGTCAAATCAAAATAAAAAATACGCATCTAATAGACACTTCTTTCTTTTTTTAAATAGCTTTGTTGAAATCGTTTAGAAAAGATAATTTAAAACTACCTTGATTACCATGATCTTTAAGGCTTTATCTAAGTATCATTACATCTCATCATAATCCCGAGGAAGGTCTCTCAACCAACCACAAGTGTGGCTCCTCTAAGCAGGCCTTTATGTGTGTGTGAGTGTGTACTAGTGAAAGTGATTCTTGAAGGTAATTGGTACTAGTGGTTATAAGGTTGTATTGACAATTCACTTTTAAGGTTAAGTGTTTGTAGAGTTGGTTCATTACACCACAATAAGGCTCTACCTAAGTATCCTTATGTCTCATCATCCAATCTTGAGGGGTGGGTCTCTCGACCAAACCATAAGTGTGGCTTTTCTAAGCCACGGACCTACGTATGTGTGTACTGGTAAAATCTAATGGGGACAATTTGCCTTGGTAGTTATAAGGTTTTGTCGACACTACACTTTTAATGTAAAGTGTTGGCAAAGTTGGTTGGTTGCATCATGATAAGGCTCTACCTAAGTATCTTTACATCCTCGTCATCCAATCCCTTAGAAGAGTCTCTCAATTGAACCATAAGTGTGGCTTCTCTAGGCCAAAAACATGTGTGTGTGTATTGGTCAAAGCGGCTCTTAGGGGCCATTGGCCCTAGTAGTTATAACTTTGTGTCGACACTTCACTTTTAAGGTGAAGCATTCACAAAGTTCGTTCATTATGACGTGATAAAACTCTACCTAAGTGTTAGCTCGGGGTTTGTTCGAAAGGATTTACCAACAAATACCCCATTAGCATCGGCTATTCAATATTCAAGGACTCAATAAGGCCTCACCCAAGGTGCCATGAGAATTGTAGAGACTGAATATATGTGCATTGCATGAAGGAATATTAAAAACAGGAAACACTTAGCCTATAACTATGCATTAGATTCTACTCATTCATACATGTAACTTACCATCTAACACATATATCAAGCATTCATTCATAATAGAGCACATGATAGGAAGTATCAACTTGGGCCTCATGCCTTCACTCATTAATCACAGATAAACATTCAAATACATAAAGGGTCATAGCTTGCTTAGAGACTCATTAAGCTTGAACCAGAGACCAGAGACTCGTTTCTCAATCTACTTTCTCTCTCATTGGCGTTGACGCAGTAGAAACTAGTTGGTGAGCTCTAAATATAAGCATTGTGTGGTAATAGGCCCCCAACACCCTCCAACACTATTAGTTGGCTTGTCCATTGTAGTGCAATGGAGGCAACAAATGGTACCTTCTTCATGAGCTCGACGATGAAGTTTTGGAACTCTAAGTTGAATTGATCAAAAATATCCAGTAGTTCCTTCATGTCTTGGTAAAAAATTCCGACCTCTATCGGTGTGGTCAACCCAGATATAGGTTTGATTTGTGCACCCAAATCAATCATCAGGTCCACCTTTGCGGATGTGTAGTGGTGATGTTGGGTCTACTCTTTTGCTTCCAACACAATGGTTGACATTGTCTATTGCTCAGCTTGGGCAAGTACAATCTGTTGATGAAGGTCGAATATCTCCATCATGGCCTCCTTGCGCATTGTAGGTTGGAGGGAGGGAAGTGACTGCTTCTTTCCATTGACTTGTGCCTCACTTGTGTGTATGTAATCTTTGCTTGTGTTGATTTCGGGGGGATTCTATACGTGGGTCCACAACTGGAAGTTGTAGTCAACTACCCTTGAGAATCCTTCCATGCGCACTTGTCCTTGGTGCAATATCTTTTCTGCGGAAGAAATCTTTTTCTACAACTCCACCTACTATGATGGTGGGGTGCTCTTTAGTTTTTCCTGAAGCTCCACATTCTAGGCTTGGAGTTGTTGGACAACCTCCCACACCTTGCTAATTTTTTTTGGTGCAAGGAGGTTAGCGGCTTCACCAGATGAACTGGGAATGATCACATATACTTCCTCCACTATGTTGATTAGTGAGGTGTGCGCATCCACCTCCATTGTATGGCATTCTTGGAATTCCTTGTGTGCAACTAGCTCATGCGCGTGTCTTTGTTGGACTTCCTAGTGCACAACCATCTCTTGTGTGTGTCTCTGTTGTAGCTTTGTATAGGATTGGTTCAGTCTGCACAGCTTGTTGCTCAATTCATTCATTAACTCTTCCATGAATACTTGCAGGTCCTCTCAATATACCTACACCAAGTCTAACATTGCATAAGGAAATGATGGAGGCTTTGAACTAGTGTATGCCTCGAAGGTTTTCAAGGATAATGGGTTTAGTCATAGGACCTACTTCTATGTACTGAGGTGCGGTGATGTAGCACCAGTGGTGCTACCTGCGACCATCTTGTCTTGGAACTTGGGGTTTGCTAATGGTCTAGCAATTTTGAGTGTAGGGAAAATCTCACCCAATTGTTGTGACGAATCCCAATACAAGAGCAACTACACTTCCAAATTGGATTGAAGCACCTTGACGATGCTCTAAACTAGTGCGGGGGGAGGCCTTAGCTCTTCCCTAGAGAATTGATGTTTATGTCATGGCCCTCCATTTGACTAGTCAATATCCTACACTTTGTGAACTTCAAGGGATTCTTAGAGGGGGTTGTCTCTTTAACGAGCATGGTGTTGTTAGGCTATGATGGTCTAGGTGCACACCCTTGTGAGCTAGACTTGATGGTTGGGCTTGGTGCAGTCTGTGCCCATTTTCCTTTTTAGAGCAAAGTTTTTTAGAGCAAAGTTTTCTCTGTAGCGGGGTGTGCCCATTTCCATTGACTCTCTAATTCTTTAAATTCCCCTTATGCCTCGCGCTCCTACTTCCTCTTTATCCATGTTTCCAAAAGATCCACATATTCATATAGCATGGGTCACAATTAATCCGGCCACTGTGCGACAACACTTTGAATGTCATCCTTGATAATTGCAAAATGGGAGGAATTCGAAAGGAGTTTGTTGATCTGTGAGTAGGATGATGAAAAAATTATGAAAATCACATTCAAATATCATATAATCATCGTACTTGTCAATGAGATTGCACGGTATGTGGAAGACTCCCGCAGCTACCTAGATCATTTCAGTGTACCATAGCTAGAATGCCATGTTGTTCTCATGCTAGACGTTTGTTGGATGCAGGCCTAGTTAGGAGAAAAGGTTATTTTTGGAAGAGAAGCATGCAAGGAGGAAAGGACAGTTGGAAGGAAAAGAAGCATGGGTAAGGGAATAAGGTGAGGCGTGCATGTAAGGAAGACCTAACGACACTAGGGTTAGGGTTTTTGTAATGTATTGTAATGGTCGATGAGCCAAGAATATAAATAGGTAGTACTTAGAAGAAGAGAGAGACAAACAAGCAGCAGAGAGAGAGATCAGACAAGAGGGGAGGCTGACCGAGGAGGAGGAAGTTGTAAGAACTGTACTACTCAGTAAGTTGGTGAGCTAGGGAGGCAGTGAGCGACTCAATATCAAGGGTTAGATCACAGGTTGAGGAGCCTGGTGCAATATAGTCAGCCTCACAGGGATCGAGGATCCTGTGGAAGAGAGTAAGACCTAAGATTGTAAACACACGTGGCATGATATATTATTGAACCATAATAAAATATTGAGAGACAGATCTTTGTGGAGGTATCCCAGAAGGGGGTGAACCACGGTAACACCTGTGTTATGTGAATGAATGTATGCGTATTTATGGTTGATTAATTGTTGAATGTTAGATGAGTGAATTAACTAGTTAGATCTGGTATTCCACATGCATGAATAGAATGACTGCTATAATTAGATGTTAGACTGAATGAATAAAGGTTACAGAGTACAACCACAAATCTCCACCCATTCCCAGGTTGCAAACACCTGAGTATTGCAGCCACCCATAGAGCTATCTCGAGTGAGACTGCGCAGTACACTCTGTGTGTTGCGTTGCCTTCTGGTCTACCAGAGGGGCCAATAGTTTTAGAGGGCCTTTGTTGGGAGCTTATTAAATCTAAGCCAAGTTCATTCTATATTAGTAAGGTAGGATCAGAATAACCCATAAAGAATCCTAAATAGAAAAGACAAAGACTAATAAAAGGGTTAAAGACCAACAAATGGTTTTGTTGTCGGTTGGTTGGAAGAGAATGGGATTGAGTATATGAGATTTTTGGAATACGCGTCAAAAGAATGTTGGATCGAACAACAAGATGTTGAGAGAAGGAGATTCTAAAAGGGGATGTTGAGACCATGGAATCCAACGAGATAGAGAGATGGTTTAAGACAAAGGAGCTAGAGTTTGCGCATAAAGATAACAAAAACCCGAAGTTGACACCACGCAAATATCTGGACAAGTACGTATTCAACGACTTGCATGAAGTATTTTTATGTGATTTCCTGCATGTATTGCAGCACTGGATAAAAAGGTTGAAAGAAAACTATCCTACAAATTGGATCAGACAACTAGAGTGGAATGTTGAAGAGATTGTGCAGTTACAACGAGTTGATAATAAGTTTATGCGGGCAGTAGATTTCTGGTTGTACAACATTGTTGCAGGATTTATCATAGAATTTGCAGTAGATACAACAAAGTCTTACAACGCAGTTGAACAAGAGTTCTTAAAGGGACCTCAAGGTAGGTACATTAGATTGATATATACTTCTATTAATATATTACTATATAACAAAGGTGTAATGAGAATGGAGTCAGACAACTAAACTTCCATGTGTGCATGGGGGAAGGGGGGAAGTACTGATAGGAGAAGGAGGAATGGAAGGAGAAAGGGATAAAGGAAAGAAGGAGGAGGCCTTGGACCCAATTATGATGGATGAAGACCAGATCTAGTAGATCATGGCAACAGCTAGAAAAACACATTGTGGAGTACCCTACCAATATAAGGTGAACACCAAGAAGAGAGTCGTAGACGCGAGGGAGGGCTTGGCAAGTGATGAAGAAGAGGTAGAGGATCTTCGGGCTGTGGAGCAGATTGAGGAAATCCTGTGCACAACATATGAGAGGAAGATGAAAGGTCCAAGAGCAAGAATAGAAGGCGACACTCCTACCCATATCAGTATTAGTGTGGAACCCATAAACCCATGTGCAACTAATACACCAAGAAGAACACCACCATTCAGACAACCGAATTTTGGGAGAAGGAAGACAGCAAGAAGTACATCTACACAAGGAACAACAACTAGGGGATCCAGTTCAGTAAGCATTAGTCAAGTCTCTACACCGCACAAAGGTAGTAGTTCAGCATTCAAGATGGCATGACACCATCCCACCATCATGTTACCATAATTCAAAGGAGAGGCATCAGAGGACCCAAAGAAACACCTATTTATTTGTGAAAAGATCTGGGAAGTGAAACATATCACAGATGAGGACACTAAACTTGCACAATTAGCTATCACGCTAAGAGATCACACACTGGATTGGTACATGAGTTTAGCTACAAACAGTCCACCAAGGACAACCAGAACGATTGGAGATATCAATAAATTGTTGATAAATGAATTCCAGAAGCCTAGTTTAGAGGATCAATACATGAGCAAGATGATAGAGATTAGACATAAACCAGGAGAATCTATATGGGAGATTGACTAGAGATTCAAATGATTGAAGGGAAAGCTAAAGTACGTCATGACAGATATGCAACATAGGTATTTGTTCGTCAATTCAATGCTACCACACTTGAAATACCCTTTGCGACAATAGAAGTTTTAGAAACAGGTAAAGGCTCTACAGACAACCCTACAACTGGAAGAGAAACAATATCAGAAGACAGATCCAGCCATAAAGGAGTTGAAGAACGATCTGAAGAACTTAACATTCTAGCTAAACCAAAACAAAGGTAAGGACAAAAGAGAAGTTGTTTGGTGTACCACATGTAGGATAGAAGGACACCATAAGAGCGAATGTCCAACATTTGCGTAGTACATGGCAGTAGGAGTGCCAAACTCGTTGTCGATAGAAGGATTATGGTGTGAGATATGTAAGAAACAAGGGCATGATCCATACCACTACCCAACGATGCAGAAGTTCTAGACAGTACCGAAGATCTCATATTGCAACATTTGCAAGTTAGTAGGCCATGATGACAAAGATTGCAGAACCATGGACCTCATGAGGGAAAGATCATCATATGCTTATAGGGTGCAGACAGAAATGATGACTGGGAAATCCACACCACAGTTTAACCAAGGACCAACCCCATATAACACTACGCAACAACAGTATAACACGACACAACAAAAATGTAACATTGCCCAGCCGCAATACAATACTGCGCAGCTGCACTATAACCAGGTGCCTCAGTGTAATGCACCACGAGGAGATCGAGTTGGTTACAAAGGTGGAGGAAGAGCAAGAGGAGGTTTTGGAAGAGGCAGAGGACCAGTGGTATGACACAACTGTCAACAACCAGGACATTATGAAAGAGAATGTTCACTTCCACCTGCGACGTGTATGTATTGTCATGCATCAGATCATAACACGGAAGAATGTCCTACACTATTGGGAAAGATCCAAGAAAAGAGGAATCAGAAAAATCAGAATTTTCAATGGATTTTGGCAGAAGCAAGAGATGAAGGAAGAAACATCAACATCGTTATGCAAGGAGGAGCTAAAACAGGAAACGATGCAATAAGACAAGAGCCAACACAATACCAATGGGTGAAGAAGAATGTTGAACTAAAGAGGTAGTTTGATGAACAAAAATAAAAGGAGATATTCAAGTAGGCAAGATAAGAATTCGTGAATCTAGACATTGCATCGACATCAACTGCGTAGCAGAATAAGGGAGTACCAACATACGAGATGCCTCCATCATTGGATCACGCCAAAGAAACACAACCCTTGGGACAAGTAAGTATGATTAAGGGTTTTTTACAATCCTATGTTAAACTACTAAATGATCCATCCTCTGTTAAAGTATTATAAAATATGCTAGAAAGATGTAGCATAGAGGTAGAAGGAAAGCTAGAACATAAAACAATTAATCATCTGCATACAAGGAGGAGAACAAACAGAGAATTCAAATTTCACATTGAACGCCAACATTGGAAATTTCAACATGGGAGATATTAAACTAGATTTAGGATCCGAAGTAAATGTGCTACCCAAGAAGACATGGCAATGTATGGGAGAACCCACATTAGGATATTCACATGTTCAGCTGAAACTAGTAAATAAACACAGATTTCTACCAATTGGAAGACTAAAAGGAGTAACAATAGATCTAGATGGATTGTGCACTAAGGCCAACTTTGAAGTAATAGAGATAGTGGATGGTACAAAAACTTATCCAGTATTACTTGGCTTGGATTGGGCGTTTGATAATCAGGCCATAATCAACTTAAAGACGAGGAAGATGACATTCGAGTCAGGAGAATACAAAGTCATTGCACCATTGGACCCATCTGAAGGGGAAAGGTTTGTAGAACCTACTTGCTTGGACTTGGAGGAAATTAACCAATTGTACAGAGAAACCGCGCGAGAAGAAGATTATGTGAACCCAACTGCAGATGGGGTACTCAATTGGAGAAGCATCACCTGATGTGCGTCAGACTCAGATACGGGCTTAGAAAATTGGCAGAAGAAGTTACATGAAGTCTCCATAAGAAGATGCGCAAGAATAGACCGCACAGTAAGATGGGTAGGTACGGAGATAAGGGAACTTCCTAGTTTCCATGGGGTGAATCACTTAGAAGCATTCTTAACACAATACAAAGATGAAGTGTTAGAAAATCAGAGGCTCTTAGCCCTAGATATAGCACTCAAGTAAACACTTGTAAGATGGTGGGGTGCACACAAAGAAATAGTTAAGGACTGGTACCAATGTAAGCAGTTACTGCGCATTAAGTTTGGCATAGAACAGGGAAGCAACCAGCTACAGAAATATGATGGACAAGGGGCACCAACAGAACACTTGGAGAAATGAAAAACTCTATGGATAATGACACCACCGAAGGAATGGCCTCATCATTTTGTTCACACATTAGAAGGGATTATAACAAACTGGTACACAGACTAGGAATTGTGCAGAGGAACTACAAACTTGACAATATTACAGTAGAACTTTACAGTCACTTTCTCATTTGAGCATGAGAACCCCAACATAGACTCAACACTTAAACAAATCAAAGGGGTGATATTCATTAAAAAAAAAAAAGTTGAACTCATGACTGAAGAACAACAACAAAACATACAGACAGTAAAAGAACTATTGTCATGTTACCATGTGCAGGAAGAACCACCAGATGAAGATGACCCACAAAACATTTAGATCGCGGAAGTTGAAGGTGAAAGAGAAGTGGAAGGTCCACCTCTGGAATCATAATTATTTGTTGTGTCGATCAAGGTGAAGAAAGTCAACATTGGGACAGTTGAGAATCCCAAAATGGCCAGCATTGGAGACTACTGGGATGAGAAAATAATGGAAATCATAACAGAGTTACTGCGCGATTATAATGACCTATTCCCAACAATGTTCACATAAATGAAAGGCATGGTAGGAGAGATCGATGAAATGAAGATACCTCTCAGAGCTGAGGCAAGACCGATCAGACAAAGACCATACAGACTAAACCCTATATGTAAGCAAAAAGTCAAAGTTGAAATTGATAGGATGTTGGAGGCTGAAATTATAGAACCAATAGAGGAATCTGAATGGGTAATCCCTATGATAGTTCAGAAGAAGAAACAAGGGGGGGTAAGGATATGTTTCGACCTAAGGAAGATGAATGATGCTTGCCTACATGACTCGTTCCCTACTCCTTTCACAGATGAGGTGTTGGAGAACGTAGGAGGACAGGAAGCTTATGCATTCACCAATGGATCCTCAGGATACCATCAGATCAAGATAGCCCCAGAAGAAATATACAAGACCACTTTTTCCACAAAATGGGGATCCTACCAGTACATAGTCATGTCGTTTGGACTGAAGAATGCACCAAGAATATTTTCCAGAGTAGTCATAGCTGCATTCAAAGAATTCATCCACCAGTTTATAGAGGTATATCTGGATGATTGGATAGTCTATAGCCTGTTGAAAAACCATGTAGGGGTGTTGAGGCTGATATTAGAGAGATGCAGGAAGTGTCAGATATCATTAAAAATCAAGAAGTGCATCTTCAGAACACCCTTTGGGATACTATTGGGCCATATAGTATGAAAACAAGGCTTGCTAGTAGATCCCACCAAGATTGCAGTAATTGTTAACCTACCACCACGAAAATCAGTATGTCAGTTAAGAGAAACATTGGGACACACAGGATACTACAAGAAATTTATAAAAGGCTATGCGCAGATCACTGCGCCAATGGAGAAATTGTTAACAAAAGACAACAAGTTTCAGTGGAATGAGGATTGTCAACAAGGATTGGACACCCTGAAAGAGAAGATGGTAACCGCACCAATACTAGTATTCCCAGATTGGGAAAAGACATTCCATGTGCATGTAGATGAATTGGCCATAGCACTTGGAACTATTCTGGCACAACCAGGATTAGGAGAATTGGACCATCCTATAGCATTCACTAGCAGAAAATTGTCAGAATCAGAGAAGAATTACAATACCACGGAGAGGGAAGGATTAGCTATGGTCTATGCGCTTCAAAAGTTCATACATTATTTATTGAGAAAACATTTCAAGATGTTCACAAACCATTCAGCTCTCAAATACCTCGTCAACAAGCTAGTGTTCGAGGGAAGAATTTGTAGATGGTTATTATTGTTCTAGGAATTTGACTTTGAAATGATAGTCAAACCAGGGAAGTTGAATGCAGGACCTGATCACCTGTCGAGGATCACTAATGGGGAGGAACCTACAAATCTAGAGGACAACTTTCCCAACGCATAGTTATTTTCAGTCCAAGTAGATGATGAATATTTCGTAGGCATCATTCAATACTTGAGTACATGGATTGTGCCAAAAGAATTCAACACCGCACAGAAGAAAAATCTGGTAGTCAGGGTTGCAGACTATCAATTGATCGCATGACACTTATATAAGAAGGGTGCAAACAACATCTTGAGAAGATGTGTACTAGAACATGAAAGACCTAGGATTTTAGTAGAAGCCCATGAGGAAATAACATGCGGACATTATGCAGGAAAAGCTACCGCTCAGAAGGTATTTCGCGCAGGACTATGGTGGTCCACTATTCACAGAGCCTCAAAGGACTACTACCATAGATGTGATGTATACCATAGGGTTGGTAAACCGAAAACGAGACAAGATGCCCCTGAGACCACAAGTAACCTTGCAGGTATTTGACAAATGGGCAATAGATTTTGTGGGACCAATTAAACCACCAACAAAAAGTTCAGGAGCGAGGTACATTATTACTACAACAGAGTACTTAACAAGATGGGCAGAAGCAACACCAGTAAAAGATTGTAGAACAGAAACAACAACACACTTCTTGTTTGAGCAAGTGATCACTAGATTTGGATGTCCAAGGATTTTGATGAGTGACCAAGGCACTCACTTCGTTAACAACACTATTAAGACGACAACTAAGGAGTTCGAAGTTTATCATCAAAAGAGTACACCATATCATTCCCAAGAAAATGGAACAGTGGAAGCCTTTAATAAGATCTTCGAAAATGCACTGACAAAGATATGCAATGTTAGTAGGGATGATTGGGACTTGAAGATACCAGTAGTACTGTGGGAATATAGGACCACATGTAAAAAATTGACCGGGCAGACATAATGTTGGTTGGTGTATGGAAAAGAAGCAGTGGTGCCATTAGAGTTTTGGGTACCTAGTTTTTATGTAGCAACAATTACCAACATGACTGAGAGAGGCGCATTACAGGAAAGACTAAGTTAGTTGATGATCATGGAGGAAGATAGGATTCTATCAGGGTTTCACCAAGAAGTAAAGAAAGCAAGGGACAAAGCTTGGCATGATAGACACATCAAGAAGAAAACTTTCAAGGAGGGAGACCTAGTCTTGGTATATGATAGTAAATCTCTTCAACACCTAAGAAAACTTAGAATGCATTGGTTAGGACCATATGAAGTAAAGACTATCACAGATGGGGGAGTTGTACAGTTAAAGGATTTAGGAGGAACATAACTCATAGGGATGATCAATGGGAGTCGACTAAAGCTATATAGGGACAGTCGACCTCCTAACACTTGTAAAAATAAAATAAAATAAATAAGCGCAGCAACAGAGGGGTTACCGCGTCAGACATCAAAAGATAGAAACAAAGGGGTAGTGCACCGAAAAGAGAATGTTCATGCGCACTCGGAAACGTTAGCACGACGGAGAAAGGACCAACGGTCACTAAAAGGTGAAAACAACAGAAATGGAGGGTACGAAAAATAGGCACCAACGAACGATGACTATCAAATTTGAATGACAAGAATGATTGACGGGACACAGCATTAATCACGTCAACTGGTGACGACAAGGGAATTCAATGGAAAGTATGCAGGAAGCGCCAGTTCATTCAAAACACAAAGTGGGTAACATCTCCTAGAAGTTTCACATGATTCCTATATAAGGTAAGCACGTGGGGATCGGAAGGGTTATTGTGAAATTGAGATAAGCACCAAGCGACAGAGAAGACAGAGAAGAGAGTGAGTTTGTAGAAGTTACAGAGCCAACTACGCTCAGCGGAGAACATTTTTACCACCATGGCACCACCCAAGCTAGGAGCGTCGACCCAGGCCTGCAGATGACATCGAATCACCTTAGAGCACCTCAACAGCCACAGGGAAGTGAACAACAACCACCTCAACCTATGGAATTCATCAACTTGGACAAAATCTTTTCGCCCAATATGGAACCAGGAAGCCCCACACCAGTGGTGGAGGAAACCCAACAGACAGCATTAGTGGGCATGTATATCAATATGTCGGAAGTAGGACAGAGCCAGTAGACCCAGGATGTAGGAAATCATTCATGCTATGAAAACCCTGAAGAAGCCCCGAGGGTTAATGGGACGGTCCCGAACCAGATAGAAATGGCTGCACCAGAAAGGTCACACACAGCCGCGTTGGAGCATCCATAGGAGGGCATAGTAGAAGATGTCACCAACCAGGCAGAGGCGTGTGCAGAAGAGAGAATAATGGAGGCTGGAACCTCGAGTCAGCCACCATGGCGGAAGGGAAAGAAGCCAGTAGGAATATCACCACGCAGGCAGGCTACCACAACCATAGTCTTACCGTGCATTCTGGAAGGGCTACGTGTTGTGGCTAACCTATTAGACCACGTGGAAAAACTATGGTACTCAGATCATGATGTGACCGACACGGACAAGTTTCTGGAGCTTGCAAAGAAATTTTACCTAGATACTGTGGGTATAGGACACTTCAGCGAACTAATTAACCAACCAAAACAATGGGCAGTCGGACTGGCCAACACTAGGATTCTAGGCCTGTTGGAGATCCCACACTTTGGAAGGGGTCGGGACATAAGCAACTACGTCAAGAAACTGATGGCAGTGACCCACAGAGGATACCTATGGGTGGAAGAGTCTGTCTCAATAGACGTAGACCTTATTATGTATATTACAAGGATTCCATCTCAGGAGGAGACACCCGCGCAGTTCCTCGATGACAAAATGAAGGAGAAGGAACTAGCTGAGGAAATGAAGAAGATGTATGGTACAGAAAGAGGGTCATGCAGAATCATAATTAAGTGCATTAGTGACGTAGCAACAAGGATGGCCACAAAAATCATGGTGTGAAAGTTTCTCAGGAAGATTCACAAGGAGGAAGTCCCTGCCGGGGTCGTCGTAGGTGTAGCACAGTGTGTGGAGGGCATTGTACTTAGTTGGGCCCCGTACTTGTTAAATCTGTTCCTGGAAGACTACAAGGACATGCAGGACCTGGGGATACAATTTCACTATTCTTGTCTACTCATCCTGATCGCCTTGGTCGGATGGAGGGAGCCTAAGTATACATACTTTGTCAAGAGATCCACTATTTGTCGTGCAATGCGATACCTATCATTGGGGAGCAGTTCAAACCTTAAAAACATAAGTGTGAATGCATGGATGTTCGCAGGGTATTACACCGACCTGCAGGAAAGCATTGCCAAAACTTGGTGGATTATGCTAGAAGTGGTCGTGCAATATCAAGGCATAGCCAACTTTAAAGAGACTAGGCATGCAGTATGGATCCAAGTATGGAAGGAGCCTTGCAAGGAATGGCTACAACTGTGGTACTGTGTTAATGAAGAGGACATAGAAATGGCCATCAAGGATTGTCCTGATGACTGGAGGGTTCCAGGCTTGAATCAAAAGATATTTGTGAATAAGGAGGCTGATGCATGGCAAGTAAAAACACCTACAGGAGACAAAACAAATCCCAAGAATCCAAAGCCAGGTTAGAACCCAGTGCAACAGAAGAAAGGGGATGTGTCCAAGAAAGGTACCCAGGTAGGGAAGAAGAACAACACCCAGGCGCCGCAGGAACATGAAAAAGAGATTGAGACAACACAGGGGACCACATCAAGTGCTAATCAACAAGAGCAAGGCCAAACCAAGAGGCCAATCATACAAACAGGGGGTGTGCACAAGAAAACTAAGGCACACAAAACTCCACCAGAATATAGAATCATTAAGGATGATGCAAACCTTGTGGCCCAAATGGTCTAGGATCGAACAACGAAGGATTTTGACGAAGCCCAACGCCAAAGGGACAAGATTCAGGATGAGTTGGTCGACATGAGATAGCTCCTTGAGCAGATCATAGAAGCACAGAGAGTAGACAGAGGAATAGAGTCATCCCCTGCAACATCACAGACAGGAGCCAAGGTTGGGTCGATCAAGCAGGATAGGATCCAGATGACAACACAACCAATCTTGACCTTTCACGTTACACCCAACATTTTGCGCATGGATGAAATTGTGGACCAGGCACCCTTGAAATATATGGCACAGATACATTTGGTAATGGGGCAAATACCAACCAAGGTGTTATATAAACTGCAAGTCAGTGTCACGCAAGAGGTACAGTCATGCGCACGCACGCAACAGAAATGCAATAGACGAAGGACAACAAAGAAGCGTTGGAATTGGTGCTCGAGCAGGTTAAGCTTGAGATCAAATGCGGGAAATATCACGTGGATAGGCTCGAGCAGGGATTGGTTGTAGCCTATGACATAATTCTGAAGAGCATGCAGACAACAAAGCTCACGATGATGTAGAAAATTGATCAGATTGTGCACACAATCGATCAATACAAGCGGGAGATCAAGAACCTCCGGGAACAACTCATCCCTACCACTCCCCCGGAGGTGAAGGAGCAAAGCAAGCAGGAAGCAACAGGGCAGATGGAGGAAATTGAATGACAAGTCCCTGTAGCTGTCGACTTGTTTGACAAAGAAGCACAGCTATGGAAAAGATTGGAGGAGGATCAACAGGTCCAGCAATGGGACCAGGAAGAGGGGAAGATAAGTATAGCTATCCAAGACCTCAAGTAGAGGCAGAAGATGATGCAGATCACTGAGCACCTCAAAGGAGTACATGATATGAATAAGTTGCAAGCATAACTCATTGCCGTGCAGACACAAAAGAATGAGCGACAAGCTCAAATGGAACCTCTCAAAGAGCGAGCAACGAAGGTCATTGTACAGATAGAAGAGGCAAAGAATAACATGGCACAAACTCAAGCAGAGTGCGTAGAGATGATCATCAAGGAGATTACAGCGTAAGTGTTGGACGCACTCAGAGAAAAGATCATTCAGGCTCAAACACAAGCAAGGGAACTGATCCAGATTATTTTCGGCACGAAATGAGATCGAAGATATAATAAAGAAATGCAAAGAGATATCACAGATATTCAATAATATAATAGAAATGTATCAGAGATGAAACCATGAACACAGATATACCGTAATACAAGATTTATATTAATGAAGGAAATGTACAGAGATTGTAAAAGTACAAAGTGAAAGACTCGCTAAAATGGTGGCAGCTTATCTCTGAGAAGAGATGTGACGGCTACTCTCATTCGCAAGAAGATTATTACAATGAGGCTATGAAGGCCTTTTTACAATAAACAGGAATTCCAAAATTCCTAGACATCCAAAAAACTAACCCTAGGAGATGAAGCGCCAAAAGTCATGTGGGCCCCGTTAGGGTAAGTGAGTACATCAACTTCCCGGGGTCGTAACTTTTGCATACGATATTCGTTTTAGGCGTGTGATAGCTCGTTGGAAAGGTATTGTTCAGGAGATTAATTTTGGGGGCTCAATCATGCCTTTGGCTATCATTGAGAATCTATATCTTGAAAAAACTTCATTTGGGCCCTCAAATGGCCCCGGAAGTTAAAACTGCTAAAAATAGTAAATTGCCAAAATTGCCAGAAAACTGTTTTGAGCCAGTCGAAAAAGGTGGGTGGCCACCGATATCCACCTGGATCAATCCTCCCTTCTTAGGAAGCAATGGTCTCCATTTCGTTGAGTTCCCAGGGGAGAGGGAAAAGCGTTTGTTGAATCTGCATCTTGGTGAGTTGCTTGCCTTGCTAGAGACGTCGCGTTGCTTAGTTTGTGGAAGATTGTCACGAACCTGTTGAGGCTGAGGCCATTCAAAAATCGGGCTACATGAGAGGACGATGTGCAGAAGGAATCTTTGCGCTTTTTTGCAACCTTGTTGACTTTCTTATGTTTGATAGAAGGTGCTTGAGGCGAGGCTGTAGTGGTTGCAGTGTCCTTCTGTTCTCCTTTTGAACAGATTGTGAAGAAGCTAAATTTTGCAGTATGAGATACTACCTTGCGACACTTTTTAGGCTGAACAGTAGTTGGAACTACCTCTGGTATTATGTAGAGATGACCCCCTAGAGAAACAATGACACTGTGGGGTCGAGACTCATAAACATCATGACACTTCCACATATATGGTTGGCCCAAGAGAACATCACAGACATCTAGTGGGGCAACATCACATAATACCTCATCCTTGAAGGGTTGGATGCCGTATGACAATCGACATTGTTGGATGACACGAAGATCTCGTCCTTGGAAAAGCCACCCGATGTTGTATGGATGCGGGTGTGGTGTTGTCGACAATCCCAACTATTTGACGACCTCTGCTAAGATGAGGTTCTTCTGGCTTCTACTATCAACAATAAAATGCTGCAGGGTCCCCTTCACCCACATCTGTGAATGGAAAAGGCACTCCCCCTCTTCAGGATCTGTTGGTTCTTCTGGTTGAATTGTTGTGGTCGCGACAATAGCAGTGGGGTTCGTGTCAATGATCTGTCCTTTACCATTATTTTCAAAATTAGATTCTGAATCAGGGTTTGACTCTTTGTCTTTGATCTCGACCACCAATGACTATTTTGAGCGACATTCATCGGTGTTGCACCAGGGGATTTTGTGGAACTCGCACCATTTTTCGGTGTCCTTCTTTGTATTCCCGTGACCCTTCTTTTCCTGTGTCTTGGACTGGTTTTCGGGAGACTATTTGTTAGGGTCGTCTTTGTCATACTTCGATTGTTGCAGATATGGAGACCCAAACTCCCATTTGTTCTGGTGCTTAAATTTCTGCTCAATTTTAACAGCATATCGATAAGCAACATCGAGTGACGAGACGTCCAGAAAATCCATTTCAGTCTGGATGTATCTGTGTAGAGCCCCACGGTATTTCAGAACCAAATGTTGCTCGGAGTCTTTGATACCCAGCTTGGTGCACAAGGTATGGAAGGTATTGGTGAACTCCGGAACTGCTTGGCCCCTCTCTTGTCGTAGTGTGGTCCATCTCATGTACTGGTCCTCATAGTTGCCAACAGGGTAATATTGTTCCTTTACCGCATCCACAAAAAAATCCCAAGTGGGATCGAACCCGTATATTCCAGACTCCTCTGTGGAACTTTGCTCCCAGTAAGTTTCCCACCAATGTTTGACATGAGGGAGAGCATTAAGGAGTGTGAAGGTGATCTTTTCTTTGTCAGAAAAATTGTGAATAGAGAAATAACCGTCTAGCAGAGTTAGCCATTTTTCTAGGGCTTCTGCATCTATCTGTCCTTCAAATACAGGAATATCAAAATTAACTTGTACCTTGAAAGGCAAGGTGCCTCCAAAGTGGCCACTTGATGAAGATGTGCTTGCTGTTATCGACAGGCATTGAAGGATGTCGGAAAAATTCTCCATCATTTCATCCCTTTGTCGCGTGAGAGCTTGCTCAAGCAACAGATTGATAGGATTGTCTGCTTCGTCGTTTTTCTTTTCTTCCGCCATTGAGGGTTTCTTGGGTGTGCGAGAGAGATTGTCTTCAAGATAGAAAAGCTTGAGACCCAACTTTCTATACTCGGACCTCGTTGAGGACATGCACTGAAAAAATGATCAAGAGCAACCTGCTCTGATACCACTAATCCGGATTATTTTCGGCATGAAATGAGATCGGAGATATAATAAAGAAATGCACAAAGATATCACAGATATTCAATAATATAACAGAAATGTATCAGAGATGAAACCATGAACACAGATATACCGTAATACACGATTTCTATTAATGAAGGAAATGTACAGAGACTGTAAAAATATAGAGTGAAAGACTCGCAAGAATGGTGGCAGCTTATCTCTGAGAAGAGATGTGACGGCTACTCGCATTCGAAAGAAGATAATTACAATGAGGCTCTGAAGGAATTTTTACAATAAACAGGAATGCCAAAATTCATAGACATCCCAAAACCTAACCCTAGGAGATGAAACGCCAAAAGTCATGTGGGCCCCGTTTGGGTAAGTGAGTACATCAACTTCCCGGGGTCGTAACTTTTGCATACAATCTATGTTTTAGGCGTGTGATAGCTCGTTGGAAAGGTATTGTCGAGGAGATTCATTTTGGGGGCTCAATTATGTGTTTAGATATAATTGAGAACCTTGATCTCGAAAAACCTTCATTTGGGCCCTCAAAATGGCCCCAGAAGTTAAAAACTGCTAAAAATAGTAAATTGCCAAAATTGCCAGAAAACTGTTTTGAGCCAATCGGAAAAGGTGGGTGGCCACCGATATCCACCAGGATCAGGAACTCACATAGAAGTTCCAGGTTCTCACAGAAGCTGTTGAAGAAGCGCACAAAGTTTAGGTGTCTCGGGATGAGCCACATGTCAGTGTTGGGGGCATGTTGGATGCAAGCCTAGTCAGGTGAAAAGGCTATTTTTGGAAGAGAATCATGCAAGGAGGAAAGGACAACTGGAAGGAAAATCAGCACGGGTAAGGGAAGCAAGCGAGGTGTGCATGTAAGGAAGACCTAATGAGAATATGGTTAGGGTTTTTGTAATGTATTGTAATGGCTGATGAGCCAAGAATATAAATAGGTAGTACTTAGAAGAAGAGAGAGACATACGAGCAACAGAGAGAGAGATCGGACGAGAGGGGGGGTCGATCGAGGAGGAGGAAGTTGTAAGAATTGTTCTAATCAGTAAGTTGGTGAGATAGGGAGGTAGTGAGTGACTTGATATCGAGGGTTAGATGGCAGGCTGAGGATCCTGGTGCGATCTAGTTAGTATCATAGGGATCGAGGAGCCTGTGGAAGAGAGTAAGACCTAAGATTGTAAAAACGCATGGCATGATATATTATTGAACCATAATAAAATATTCAAAGCTAGATCTTTGTGGACGTAGCCCAAGAGGGGGTGAAACACGATAACACCTTTTTTATGTGAATTAATGTATGTTTCTTTATGGTTGATTAATTGTTGAATGTTAGATGAATGAACTAACTAGTTAGATATGGTATTCCACATGCATGAATAGAATGACTGTTATAATTAGATGTTAGACTGAATGAATAAAGGTTACAGAGTACAACCGAAAATCTCCACTCATTCCCAGGTTGCAAACACTTGAGTATTGCAACCACCCATAGAGCTATCTCGGGTTAGATTACGCAATACACTCTGTGTGTTGCATTGCCTTCTAGTCTACAAGAGGGGTCGATAGTTTTAGAGGGATTTTGTTGGGATATTATTAAATATGAATCAGGTTCAATCTATGATAGTAAGGTAGGATCATAATAACCCATAAAGAATCCTAATTAGAAAATATAAAGACTAATAAAGGGTTAAAGACCAACAATGTTCTTGTCCATGTTACATTGCATCTTATTGAATTGGGGCATGGGGAAAGAATGAGTAACTTGGGTGTTGTACTTCTTGTCCGATGATGGTTGCCACACTATCATTGAAATTAGGCGTAACACCCAACTCTAGTGAAACTCCTTTCTATGGTCCTACATGTCCACATAGTCCTAGATGAACTCATTCATCAAGTATCTACACCAGCACATCTTTATTCCATGGACACATCATTCTACTACCAGGATTACCCCCAATGGGTGCTCATCCATTCGACACTTGCACATAATCTTACAGGCAAGTACCTGTGTGGCGAAATGAACTCTATTGTCATTGATAGTCAAAATGACTACTCCTTGCGTTCCTCTATGTGTACCAAAATTTCAGTACACCTCTTCTTGTGAGGCATCCCATGCCATTATTGCATCAGTGGGATCCTCCCATGTTTTGGGAAGGCCCAAGACTTGGCGCATTGTTTCTATGTCGACTTGGTATGTGTGGTCCAACCAAAGGATTCCTCCACGTAACATGTTGAGTAATAAACAAACACATGATTTGGTGTTCGATATGCGCTTGAAGTGGGGTACATCCAATAATTTCATAATCCCTTATTTTGTAGATGGGCTTGGCCCATGGCTTAGCGACCACCTTCCCTCCTTCAGTTATTTATGTGTAAGATTTGAAGCATAGTTCAAAGAACTATCCATTGTCTCATATATTGTAGTTTGTGAACTTGAGGTTGGGAACCATGCGCAATAGAGGTCCTTGTATGTGCACCTTGCTAGGGATTTCAACCACGAGAATGTGTGCTTCCTTTACTACTTTGTCTTTGGGTTTCAATTTGGGCTTGCTACTTGAGGCCATTGCTCTAGATTTTTCTTGGATAAATTGAATTTGTTGCACTCCTATACATTGTTCGCCTGAGCTTTGCTTTGTATCAGATCCTCATGCCTAATCTCTCATGGTTGATTTGTTGAACACTCGGTGTAGACCTAGGGGCTTAGCTCTGAATTTTCTCTGCACTCAGCTCTATAGTAGGAATGAATGGTTCACTATGCAATGGGAAATTTAAATACTTGTGTGAGTCACTTGCCTCCATAACTTTCACTTTCTTAGTCATCCACTTGATTTTTTACCCATCATTAATGTTGACCGACAATATGTTGTAATATCATAATTGTTAACATGCATGTTGATAAATGCTTGCATAATTGTTTTCATTCTCTGTGTTGTTATGACATATCCTAGACAAACTGTCTATATCTTTGCTACTTTATTAGCCCATGTGTCATGTCATCCACATGTCACATATATATGTCCCATCTTGTTGGGTATGTGTTATATTTTTTTTCTTCGGGAAACGTGTCACATTTTTGCCTCGTTTTTCATGTTGCCTCGATTTTCATGTCCATTGTTGGGCGATTTTTCAGCACATGGTTTTTTCCGATGGTATTCTATTTCTGGTTAAGGAATTAGGGTTGTTGACTAATCTAGGTCATTGGGTTAGGGTTTTGAATGTCGATGGCTCCTATATGTATATTATATTGTAAACAATGCATCACTATGAATGAATATAGAATATGATGGTTTTCCCAGTTTGGGTTTTTAGGGGAAAAATATTTGTGTAATGTTTGTATTTTCCATTGTATGTTTTTTATTCTTTTACTGAAAATCTGTTTGTAGTAAATATTGTACAAGGTTAAAATCTACACATCCTATGTTCTTTACTCAACATTTAAACCTCAAAATCTACAAAATATTCTAATTTTTCTCCAGTACAACTTGTCATGTCCCATGTACTACCTAGATCTATCTAATCCATCTAATCATTATGGACTTAGAAGTGTCTTTCAATGTGAATAATGTATGTAAGGAGCAAAAAATAGATTTTCCCACACTTAAGTTAGAAAGTCATGCACAATATTGGTGGGAAATCTATGTCAAGGCCTTTAGGTTGGAGGGACACCCACAAACAGCTAAGTGGGAGTTATCAAGGACTTCATCGACTCCCAATTTTATCCTATTGAGTATGAAGAGAACTAGAGGATTTAGTGGCATTACTACCAACAACGACAAGGATAGAGTGTACAAGAGTACATTATAGAGTTCCAAAAATAAACCATTCAATTGGGGATAAATCCCAAGAACCCAGCTATGATCATCAAGTACTTAGATGACATTCACAAACACAGAAGAAAACAAGTTATGTTATTGAAGCCCAAGTCCATAAATGAGGAATGTGTGCATGCACAATACATTGAACTTGATAATATGAAGGAGTGGCCAAGTGGTTCAAAGCAATTATAGCAACATGGAGCTTCCAATAAGTGTGAGAAGAAGAAGGGAAAAGGGAAAAACAAAATAAATTTCCCCACTAAATAGGTGTGAAAGGACCCTAATAACCAATGTGACCATTGAAATATTAATGGTCACACAAAATAAAATTGTTGGAAAATGCATTCAGATCTTAATCACAAGAACCACAAGTGGGTGCACTACAAGAAGATGAATCTTCTAGTGGAATCAGGGAAGGATATAGAAAGAATCTTCGACATGGATGATAAAATTATCTACACAACTATCCAACATGAGTTGAACTTGAGTAGCCAATATCAAAAAGAGGATAAGGAGACAATGAAGTTTTTCTATATAATTCAAGATTTAAATCAAGAAGAACAAGGTTGATGTTATTGTTGATTCTAGTTCAAAGGCCAACATCAATGTGGAGGACATATTAAGTAACTTGGTTTAAACTTTAGAGATGCATGGTCACCCTTATTGATACCGTTTGGTATGGATGAATAATGATGTATAGTTAAAAGTCACCAAACAATGTAAGCTTATATTTTCTATCAATTAAAATTGTATTGATGAAATAGAAGTTGATAAAGTGCCACTTGATGTTTTCAGTGTAGTGTTTAGTAGTCCCTATATGTATATGAGGGATTCCATTTCATGAAAAGTGAACCAATGCCACCTGATCAATTATTGAACTATAAATTGTAGCAAGTATCCCTATGTTTCACAATGGAACTTCAATTATATTTTCTTTTATTATTACTTATAAATCTATTAAACGTTTTTTTTTTTTTTAATCTAATTGTGGAAAAGTAAATAATATAAATTAGAATGAACAACACATTCAACAAATGAACAATTCAACACACATATCTACCTTGGAGAAACCCACTTCAGGAAAACTCTGGCAATGGATTGGCTTTGGTTGTGCTTTATTGATTCATTTAAAAGAGAGATTTTATATATTACAAGGATGAAATGAGTAGAGAATACTATGCATAGAACTTTGGTTGCTATAGAAAATTCCTTCCTCTATCTCTCCTTGTAATCTTCAATCTAGAATGAGAAAATAAATTACCAGACTCTGAAATAGCTTGATTCCCTTTGTTGTGTCTCCAAGATTTCCTTTATCTATGTCTCAAAGGACTTTTTGACACACAAAATAGATATCTATGGGAAATCACTTATATTTTAAACCAACACTCTCCAAAATATTGAAACCCTACTTAGTCGTATCCTATGGCCTTGGGAAACCTACCACTTTCAGTCTCAAGTTTAGAACGGATTCAATTATGTAGAAGGTGAAATGGATTTCTAGGAACTGAAACAATACATAGGCATCATTGGTGCACATCTAGGATCTCCAATGCACTTCTAGGTAGTGTGTAGGGTACATTGACACACAAAAAAATTGATTTTGTTGTACACGATCACAACACCCTTGTAAAGGTTGTGGGTAGTCTTGTATCCTATATAATGGGCATGCATGCTCATGGTGCCCCTATAGAGGGTGCATATTGTCTCGAAACTTTTGGTATCTCTTTCCTTCCATAAGAAATCATCCAATGCCTTTGCTCTTCCATTTTTTATGATCCTTTTAGATCACACCTCCCCATTTGGTAGGTTTTGGGTCCCTAAAAGTTACTAACAAAGAAGATGAGGGAACAATAATTGAATCTGTCCCTCTTACATCATTTTTCCTTCTTCAATAGCTAACCTTTGAGTCCAACCTTCCATAATTCCTATTTCCCCCTAAGTGTATTCTGAATCTTTTTTTGCAATACCAAATCCTCCTCTAACTCCTTAAGAGTACACAATGTATAATATTCCACTAACAAAGTACTTTCCCTTCCTCATTTTCATCCAACATAGAAGGTTTAAAGAGGTACATATTTTCCACATTCACTACTAAATACATTTTCATATATGGAGGTAAATGCAATCGAAATGCATTGTCATTGACTTGTCCAACAATGTCAAAAAATCCACACCTCAGTGGCTTTGGATTCTTGGTTGCTTGTTGCAATCTCTCCTTGTTGAGATAAAACCACACACAAGATCCAACTTGGAAGTTATGATCATGGCAAAGTTTACACTTCTCCTAACTTCATCCCAACTTCACTTGCACTTGTTGATGAATATGTGTAACTTTGTTAATGAACCTGCTTACTCTACTTGCCTCCCCATGCATCTTCGTTTCCTTCTCCTCATGCTACCCATAAACAAAATCAAAGGGTGATGGTGGAAAATAACCAAAACACACTTCAAAAGGGAATTTTTTGGTGGAAGAGTATTGTCATGTTATAAGTATGTTGTATATCAACCAACTACTCATCCCAAATATTTGGATACTTCTAATTATAGCCTCTCAAAAACTGCACCATGATTATGTTCACAAATTATGTCTTCCCACATATCAAGGGATGGAACACTATAGAATGATTTAACTTCATATCCATTATTTCCCATAATGTTGTCCAAAACATGCCCAAAAATATGGAGTCTTGATTAAATACAATCAATGTAGGTAGTCCAAAATGCACCCATACATTTGGCTCAAATTATAATGTCATTTCTTAATGAACTTTAATGGTCTTCTTGCATGGAATAAGCACACATTTTTTTGAATCCATCCAAAACTAAAAATAAGTAATCATTCTATTGCATTTCCATTGGTACTCCTCGAAATTCATAGAGATATTCTCCCATGGTTTGTTGGGAAATAGAAAAGGCATGTAAATCCCAAGTTTCATATTGCTAGGTTTGTTGGTACTGCATAACACACAACTATGTATAAACTAAGAAACTTGCTCCTGCATCTTTGGTCAATAAGCATACCTTTGTAAATTCTTTATGGTTTTTCCAACACCAAAATGTCCAACAATTCTTGAAGTATGAGCCTCTCTCATGAGTTAAATACTTCCGCACTATGGGATGCAAATCTTTCCCAATTTGTATAACAATCCATCTTGGAGATGGTACTCATTTTCTTCAAGCTAGGTGCTTGTTTTTTTCTGTAAACTTATAATATACACCTCCAAAATAATCATTCTCCTATTGTCTTCCTCATAAAATTCATGAGTGAATGGTTTAAGATTCAATATTGTTCTTGCAACTTAAATATTCTACATGGGTGGTATAGACAACATATCCACTAGTGCGTTAGTTGTGACCTTCTTATACCTGACCAGAAGATGAAATTGTCGTAGCTATCTCATCCATTCATAATTTTTTTCCTACAACAATTTGGTATGACTCTACATGCTTTGATGAGGTTGGTAGTTAGTATGGATAGCACTCTCCTTACTCAGTATTTAGTTCTTCTATTTCTTCATAGTCTACACTAACAAATATAGCTCTTGATCATATGTG
The DNA here is from genome assembly GCA_009831015.1 of Picea engelmannii. Lineage (NCBI taxonomy): Eukaryota > Viridiplantae > Streptophyta > Pinopsida > Pinales > Pinaceae > Picea > Picea engelmannii. The sequence goes on along the minus strand of ML827456.1, from coordinate 1,459 downwards.
GATATTTCAAAATAGCTTTGTGAAATGACTTAGAGTGATAGCTAATGGGTCTTCCTCCTTGCATAAAGACAATTTCCATGGCATACCCACTTGCATTAGTTTCAATTTCAAATGGTTGTTGTAAATTGGGCATTGCCAAAACTAGCACCTCATTGATCTTAGCTTTCAATGCTCCAAAAAATAACTATGTTCTTATTTTAGCCAATGAAAATTATGTCCATTTCCCAGTTACTATGTGAAGTGGAGAAACAATTGTTATAAATGATGCAATGATTTCCCTCAAGTTTGCACTACTCCAATGAAACTTTTCATCTTTGTTATGCTAGTAGGTATGGACCATTTGTTGATTTCCTCAATCTTCACTAGATTAATCTTCAAATCACCTCCCCCAATCACATATCCAAGGTAAACCAAGGTTTTTTTTAGCAAACTCCCATATCTTAGGATTTACTAATAGGTATTGATCCTCTGGTTCTTCTAGTACTTATGCAAAATGAGAAACAATCTCTTTTCATGTAGAATTGAATATTAATATTGTTGGAAGATTGGTTGTTGTCATTGATGTCAACCCTAGTCATTGGTTTTGGACCGCAATATTGATGAAGGTATTTGGACATGAAGGACAATGCACATGCAGATACAACACCCATGGATGGATATTATACATAATGTTGTTTCCAATGGTAGGTGGCACGTCATGTGGATCCTCATGGTTGAGGAGAAATGAATTTTTGAAGATGACAAAGTGAATTGAAGAAGGAAGTACAGGTCGACCCTGAAGATAATTAAAGAAGAGAATTACAAAATAAGAAAGTGTCAGGTCGTCCCTAATTTTAAAAGGAAGTGACATAAAGGGTATAAATACATCTCATTAAACATTGATTTTTTAACACAGACAAGTTTGTTAATGAACAAGGAGATATAAGTCGAATTTTAGAGGAAATCTGAAGTAAAGAAGGTCAATTTTCAAGAGAGGATGAAGTATTTTGGTGATGTTTTCTAAGGTGTTCCAGGTAAAACAGTCATAACGTCTTCATAGAGAATCCAAATGAAGTGAGACCAATTGCGTTGGAAAGAGTACGGGTTGTAGTTTCCTGTGTAAAAATTTTAGAATATGATGTTAAAAATTGAGCGTGGGGCATGCTGTGCAAGTTCTCTCTCTTGAATAAACCAGAATTGAATAAGGTCTACCATTCTCTCTATAACTCCTTTTCTGGAAGGATTCAAGGAGTGAAACTTGGAGGAGTTTTAGAGAATACATTGAGTAATATTATCTATAGGATTAGAGTATTCCAAGAATTGACGAATTGCATAAGTTGAAGAAGTCTCGGGAAGCATTATCAAGTTCTATGTGATGGTTGGTTGATGGTGATGATTTAATGTAAAGTTTTATTATCTCTCATATATTCTTGGGTGGAAGGAAGGGGAAAGGATGGAGAGGTCAACCCTCTCTTGATAT
>ML827455.1:102943-124266 GCA_009831015.1 Picea engelmannii | reverse complement strand
ATCAAAAATCACAAAGAAACAACAAAATGTTATAGGTTTTAACCTTGGAAATATTTTACTAAGAAATTTGACTTTCAAATTTATGTTGTCATTGACCTTGTCCAATCTAGCCAAAATGGCCAAAGGACAGGTCACTCAAGGAATTTTACAATGGAATTCCTTAAACCTTTAAATAGGATTTGTCACATGTTAATACCATGGACAAATACCATGGGTTTCCCAATATTATGGGCTCATAACCCACCAACAGTAAACCCATCAATGATCGAGTCAAGATTAATTGATCATGCCCATTGAATTTACATAGGAAGAATCCTCCCATGTTTAGACTTGAGCTATTAGAGTAGCCATTTTGTTGAAAGGGTGTATCATGTCCAAAAACATTTTCGTGATATTTTGTAGAAATCCAATGCCAAGTACATGCAATGCCATGATTGACATTGGGTTTCACGCAAGTTTTAGGTGGGAGATAAGGTATCATTATGAAAAAACACCTCATCGGACCCCATTGGAAGCGCTTCCTAGTATAATATGGGCCTTGCACCATCACCAAGGATATGGGTGATAATTATTTTGGGACAATTGTTCCCCTATTCCTTGGATTGCACATTTTATTTAATATGGAGTTTCTTCAACCATATTTTTCACCTCTCTTGGACACCCCAAAGGTGGACAAGCCCTTGTCTTGAAAAAAACTAAATCATGATTGCATTGAGAAGGTGATAATTGACCAAATCATGGACACCAAGATGAAGGGAACCTACCAGTAGAACATCTAACTCTATGGGTCATTAAATAAGGGTAGCTCCTTCACCGGGGAAAGTGGCTCACCAGGAGTCATATTCAAATTCAACAAAACTTGATGCAATGGGGAAAATTGATTCCTAAGAGGTGATGATTGATCTAGGTGGATGTTGGTTGCCATTGTAACACCCCTGGGATGAAGCTCAATTGTAAATGTACATATAGACTGGTGAGCCAATATATTTTGGGCCAGAGTGCCATTGTAAATATGTTTTGAGGCCAGAGTGTCTATGTGGTTATTAGGATGGAGAGATAGAATGCTAAAAGGCCAGAGATCCTATCATTTTAATATGTAATCACACTCAGATATTAATAAAAATAAATCATTATTGTAGACCAACTAGACAAAAGAGTATGGGGGGGGGGATAAAAATCCACTAGAGGGAAAGGGGGCTAAGGGTCTTGGAAGAGATTGTAAGACAAGGGGGGCTTAAGACAAGGAAATATTATAACAATATTTCCTAAAGTATCATTTATGGGATATATATTCATATCTATCCTAAGTTCTTAAGTGGGAGGAATGTATAACCAGGTGGGGACCATGTAGTTACCAACATGAAAAGTGTCAAGTTGGGAACATGCATAGAAAAAGTGAGAACTTAGTAGATTTTCCATGCATTCACTCATGATTGAGGAATTTACTCTGGCCATACATTCACTCTACCATTCATATCGATACATCTACTTGGGAACTTTTGCAACAACTTGTAACCAAAGCTTCATTAGAGGTCTGAGCAGAAAAAGCAGGTTATTCGGTCTGTGTGCATATTGAAGAAGTATGTTGTCAAGCCCGTGAACATTCTCTCTAGTTGAGAAGAATGTTGGGAATTGTTTCCTGGATGTTGGCAGTAGCTACAAAGCTCTGACCATTTATGTCTAGCTTGTTTTTGAAGCCCCGAAAGGGAAGTGCAACAACCGAAGGATTGTTGAGAATAGAAGGGGCACACTTCCTAGGGTGGGACATGTTGTGGGGAATGAGAGGTTGTAGCCTAGTTTCAACAGTTGGCACCCTAACCTAAGTGTTATTGCATTTATTAGACTTCAAATTGGTTTAGGACCCAAGAGGAATTTGTATCCCCAACTCGAGGGTGACCTATTGCTAGAGATTATGGGAAACATAGTTTATGGTTGGGAGGAAAGACTAAGTCTTGCATGTAGTTGGTGATTTATTTACAAAGATAAGTGCCTTCTATGTGTTTTTTTTAATTATGGTGTGATTATTTATGATATTTATGTTATGGGTTTCCTGTTATAATTATGTTTGTAATTACTGTTGTTAGAAATGCATCTTTGTTCAGATGTAGAAGATTATAATTTTAATTAATTGGCATCATAGGCATAAATTTAGTGTGTCATTACCAAACTTGGGGCTAGGGATGCAACAACATGGTATCATATATCAAGGTTCAACGTTAAGCCCACATGGGCCAAAGATAGAGCATAGAAGTGAAATTTGTAGAGTGTGCATGCAAACTCTCTGCCAGAATGTCAAAAAGAGATATCTACAAACTATTTGTTGAAATTACTGCAAGTGAAGAATTAATTGGTAATTCGATGGAATTGAACCCAGGAATTAAAAATCAACAATTTAATCCTTTACTAGTAATTTTTGGGTTGTAATTGGGTGAAATTTGGAGGTTACAATATAGCCATGGTGGAATTGGGCGAAATTGGGAAAAATCCCTAATTTCTGCATTGAAATTTAAGGGGAATTTGACAAAGGAGGGTCGAATTCCATGTTCATATGTTCTACTTCGATATCTCGTAGGTTGGATACTATAACTCATGTAATTCACACGTCCCGAGTCATGAAACGGTGAAATCATTTCAACTTTCCACTCAAGACAATAACGAGGGTAAAGTTTTCCCTAACTCATGATTAAGCGTCGTCAGGGTTTTGTTCTTCGGCGTTCGCCAAACCCAAATTTTTATTGTCACAACCCCGATAGCCAAGAACACGAGGTCCTTTTTTAATAACCCATGTCGAGGATTAAAGGAAAAATCTAACCGTGGTAAAAGTTTTTCTCGGCGTTTCACCACTCGGCACTATCTTTTTCGAAAGTTACACCGTCTAAACCCCGACTCGTGAAATCACGATGCAATTATAACATGATTAATTAATCACTTAATCCAATATTATCTTCCCTTTAATTAAGTCATGTTATCGCGATCTCGCGGTTTCGCAGCTCGGCATGTAAATCTCAAAGAAACTCGTCTTCGAAGCTCTGAGTCGTAATATGGCGAATATAATAATTATAAAATTAATCAAGCCCCAAATTGTGATTACCTTTAATTAACCAAGATCAATATTCGCAGTCTCGGGTGTTAGAGACTCAAAATGTTTAAGTAAAATCTCCGATATAACGAGTACCGAAACTTTGTTAACAGTGGTAAAACCGGATTAATTAAGAGAAATCAAGGAGTATCCCGCACCTTGATGTGTGCATGATTTACAAGGTAGCCTTTTTCCTCCATGCGCCAACTGAGATTTTAAAACTGCCAAAATTTATGACATTAATGAGGAAATAGGGTAAATCGATGAATATAAGATCGGATTTTTATGGCAGAATTTATTTCCAAAATGTGATTTGACAGACTTATTCTAAAAGGTACCGAGTTTTTTGAGTATATGTAAGAGTTGTGTTTCATTATAGCAAATGAATTTTCATAGCACGCACAACACATTATATCTAAGTAAACTGACTTTTGTATGCATATGAAGTTCTATCGCAGAAGAGCTAAAACACAAGCTTCAGCCATGGCTCCGCGAAAAGAAGCAAAGGCAAATGTTGAGGTTTCAGGACAAGGCTCAGACAATGTCTCTGATACTTCACCCCGAAGTATCAACTCAGTCCCAAACTGGTCATATGTTTCAGATATTCTACAAGCAGAACTGGTGGATTATTCCGACGACTTCCACGACAACGAAAAAGATGATTTAACCACCAAATAAAAAATAGTCGTCCAATCCGGAATGCACAGAGTGGCAGCCAGACCATGGTTACTTCCATATTATGATATGGTCTGATGGGCATTGGACCATGTGGACATACCGACTAGGACTATCATGAACGAGCAAAGAGTCACCATCGGGACTTTCAGTCCGGAGCATATGAAAACCATGTATAAGTTGCCCATGACGTCTGATTACAGATATGGTGTTGAGTTCTTGGATAAGTTCAAGGAGAAGGAATGCGAACAGTATGATAAAACCATGTCCAGTTTGATAAAAGACTAGGTTTCGAACACCATGAAGTTCAGAGTTGATACCCACGACATATATTCAATTGCTTCATTAGAACCGCAGTTCAGATATGTGGCCATGATGACATGCCAGTTATATGGGAAAGAGGACACATTGTAGTTTTTCCTTGCATGGGTGCCTCTAATGTTTCGGGTCGTCGAAGGCTGTTCCTTTAACTGGGAAAAGATGCTTTCAGATAGCTTGACCAATCGGGTCACAGAGTATCAGGAGCAGAAGGAGAATGGGAAGGCATCATCATTCTTCATGTCTACGTACATTATGGATGCAATTTGTTCTATGACACCATTTCCATTGATGAGCTAGAGTTGGACTCCGGCCGAAGACGAACCCATACATGTATATCATGAAAAATTATGGGAAAACAAAGAAGAAAATTTTGCGTATGAAATTTTTAACTGGGTGATGGTGCCCTTGCATGTCGCCATTTTTGGTCACCTGTTACCCCGGATCTCGAACAACATAGTAACAAATATGAGCAACATCGTAGACTGGTTTGTAGAAGCTGAATTTTCCTACCTCTGAGTTTTTGGGGCTTCTATTCCCCCACATGCACTGCCATTGTTCATTCCCAACAAACTGGCTTGTCGCGAGGTTGCCCGACAAATGGTAATTGGTTGTGTAAGCAAAGAACTTAAAGGGTACTCGAAGAAGTTATGGTCGTCGTTTCCTGTTCGTTTGAATTCTTATTATTTATTAGATTTCGATCATGCCAAAGCCGAGGCTGTAGCCCTGGAGGACCTAAATTTGGTCTCCATCGAATACAAGAAGCACGATCCGCAGAGGGTCGTGAGCAACCATTTGGAAAATTGCGAGCTCAAGATATTTGAGTATGAAAATTCACCCTCGGATGACATTTTCCGAGAAGCAAGGTCCTATGAGGAGATTCTAGCCAGGATACAATCCTTGGCACCCGAGGAAAGAGCCAATGTTCTGAAGTTCCAAGAACATCGACGTAGCTATCTCCCGAAGTGTTGCGAGGTGAGGGTCCAGGTACTTCGGAGACAAATCAGAAGGATGCTAAAGGCTCTAAGGATGCGACTCCTGACCAAGGAAAACACCAGGACAAGGGGGAACAAATGAAGAGTCTGGAAGTGGAGAAAAAGACTCCGGACCCCCCGAAGAAGCAGAGTCCAGAAGCAGAAATAAAGACTCCTGACCCACCAAAGAAATAGATTCTGGTCGCTACTCTGGGAAAACCTGCAAAGCAGATCGGGGAACCCATCACATAAGTCACCCCCTTGCAGTCGATGCAGGGAAATATCGATGCGGGATGGATATTCAATGAATAATTGAAGCCCATAAGAGTAGAAGAACTCCCTCCGAATGAGTTTTTCTTCGATAAAAAGAGAAAGACAGTAGTGAAAAGGGAATTCTATCAAGAGGGAGAGTTGACTGCCAAGAAATATAAAGTCATAACTGATGGAAAAGACAAGAAAAATGAGTAATTCACCACTGAGATAGTAGGGACACTAGGAGCATATGCCTCAGCAAATCAATTTTCAGTTGGGCTCCTAAAAAACCAACTTAAGAGAAAGAATCGCCTCATTAGGACCCTTGAAGCCAGATTGGCCACAACAACAGAAACTGCTAAAGACCAGGTGAGCATAGGAATAGAGCAGGCCAGTTTGGCCGATAAGAACGAGATAGAGATGCTCAAAACTAAGCTTGAGAAAGCACAGTTGGTGGTCTGGGATGGTCGGATGCAAGTGAGCCAGCATAGGGATTTGATCAAACAGTTGCAGGCTAGGGTGGAGATCACCGAGAACAGAATGATAGACATCGGGATGTTAAAAACCTAGGTGATCGAGATTCGGAGCAGAGTCTCTACAGCACAGCGAAATTTTCTCGTCAAGGTGGAAGCGATCCGGGACAACTGTCTACTGGTCAATCAGGTTTCCAAGAACTTATCTGCTAGAGAAAGGAATGTCGGAGCGGCTCAGGACATATGGAAGACAGGCTGCAACAGTTAGCCCGGGAATGTTACTTCTTTGAAGCCAGTTGTCAAGCAGAACCGTCTCAGTTAATATCTCAGCTGGTTGAAATATGTGTCGCCTGTACTGAGCCCGCGCGACGACCAACGCACGGCACCAAGTGAAGACAGAGAAGGAGAAATGGAGCGATTTTTCTCCTCCCTATCATAACTGAAATTTTGTGACTATTGAAATTCTATCTTATTTGTAAAATTGTATAAATATACCACAAAAAGAAATAAACAAGGCTGGACCTTTTTGTGTCGTTTGTAACAATTTTTTTTACATTTGAGAGTTCATACAAGAAGATCTGAAGATTCTCAATTCTGTCACGACTCTGTTACAAGTTTTCTTCCTTGTATATCATATTTCATTTCATTTCATATTCTTAATTGATGTGCTTCATTATAATTTAGTATGACCACTACTATAGAAAATGAATTTTGGTTTTCTGCAATTGTTTACTATTTTTCCTCTGTACCAACTATCAGCGGGTGTAAGACCAGTCTGCATTTTCAGGATTCTACACATATTCTCTGCTACATCGGTTATTTCCTTACATTTCCCTCTTCTATTTATACATGAGATTTCTCCCCTGGTAGGAGCCTTACACTATAGACAACTAAATGTTTTTCTCTGACCTCACACCTTTTATTAAAATATAATACAGTTATGGGAAAGAGCCTTTGATTTGCATCCCTATTGTATTCCTAAAACCATAAATTCGCTTTTATACGACCAAATTCAGACAGCACTTAATCTCACTCGGAATTTTTTTCCACTTTTATTCTTCCTCCATGACTGTCCCTGTACCAACATAGCCTAATATCAAACCTGGACTATCGGACCAAACACACATTGCCTTAAACCTTTTCGACACAATTCTTAAAAATGCTACTAATCAGGTCGAACTTGAACGTTCATGGGCAACCATTGAACAAGATATAACTATCCAGGAACAGTTGGAAGCTAGACAACGCCAACATAGAAATCTTCCTTAGCTTCCTTTGTCGAAGGTTGACGTTTCTCTCTTCTTCATCTTTTACCCACTTTCGGATGCCTTGACACTGTACTTCTAAGCCTTAAGTATAGACTCAGGAACAACATCTTTCTGGCGTCATTACCGGGGACCGAAGTTATGAAATCTTTTTCCCTGGGAAAACGACATTTTTTTTTCGTTGAAAGTGTTACCCTTTGATAGTGAACAAAGAGTACACACCTTTTAAGGCTTCCTAATATTTCACTTGGCGACTCCACAAATAATAAACTGGCATCTGGTCGAAGGAATACCAGACAAAACTTGGATGGTAAGTAGATTACGCCCATTACCGATCCCGAAAAGATTCTAAAAGCGAGAGGCTCTCTCAAGCCGACCGCTACAGTTTACAAACTTAAAACCCCACCACTGAATATTAAAATTTCTTTCGAACCCTCAACTTCACTCAGTCCTCTCTTAGATACTAAAGTTTCAATGCCAAATTGCTCCGAAATTAGGAGTGATATTCATCTGACAGTCCCATTAGTACACAAAGGAAAGGACCCTATTGAAAGTTCGTCGGCTTTTGACACACCATCTTTTCTTCAGTTGAATTTCTTGACTTTGCCAAAATCTAAAGAGTGTGTTACACACTCAGTTTCCACACCCGACGGTTCTCCTGACTTCATCTCTTGCAAATCCGAGGAACCAAGTCCTCGTGTTCCTTATCTTTCCTCATCGGATTTCCCTCTTCGCAAAGAAAACAAAGAGTCACTTTTAATTTTCCAAAACCCCCTTTATAAATTTCCACTAATAAAGATAGCAGCTGCCAGAGGAGGAGGTGGAGGGTTTGTAGGAGTAGGTGGAGGGTTTATTGAAGGAGGAGGGGGAGGAGCCCCTCTAGGAGGATCTAGAGGCCAAGGGCCTACCCCCCCTCCCAAAGTTTTTGCGAAATTTGCAGCCAGATATGATCCCTTAGTATTTCTCATCCCTCTACATGACCTTCCCAAAAATTACATAAAAAATCTACCAAAATTCACCAGGGAAGGGGATCTAGCCGTGGCAGAACATATTAATTTCTTTGATCAATTCACTGACATTCTAAGTATCGAGCATGAGGACGTATATTCGAGAATCCTTGTCCAAACCTTTGAAGGTTATGTCCGAACTTGGTTTCGAAGCCTACCCGCAGCTTCTATCTTGTCTTATGCTGCTTTGGAATAAAATCCCAGTCGAGGTTAAACCGTCCCAACCAGCGGCCAAAGTGACTTTCGCCGGAGCTTTCGAGCCGGATTTTGCACTCCTTTTGCGAGAAAGAAGGGGAGCCATCCTGAACCGAATGCAGGATGATGTGGTAGAAATAGAGTCTAATATGATGGCTTTGGGTAAGCTTAAAGCTAAATTAGAAACTGGAAACCGAGAGACCAAACGCTTTAGAGAACAAGCAGGTCCTTCAGGGTCAAATAGAACCACAGATGATAGGGTGGATGATATGGCCAGAGTGATTAAAGAACTGTCAAATAAAATATCCAGAATGGAACTCGAATAGGCCAAAGCTGACTCTTACCCCAAAAAGGATTTCAAGAGGAACCCAAACCCCCCGAACCAACAAAGACAAATAAAAAATGAAGATAAAAAAATACAAGCTCCCTTAAAGAATGAAAATTTTATAAGAGCGAATGATTTTCAGGACTTCGGAGATTCGGATAATGATGTCACGAACTTTGGTGATGACTGCACTCAACCATATCTGACTCGAGAAGACTATGAAAAAAATCTAAACATGCCACAACTGTTGAATAGGGGTGAAGAAGGTGATCACACTGATCTCTATGAATCTCAACCCGGAACTGAGATGATAATGGTTGAGTTTCAACCAAAGTACAACTTAAGATCTAAGAGTAAGCCCACCTCAACTACTCAACCCAAGAAAATCCTTCAAAGAGGTCAAGCTTATGAGCCTCCTTCGGAAGAGACCTTATTACCCAACAACAAAACGAAAACGGTAAGCACACAAAAGTCCGAAGTGGAAAAAGTTGAAACTCAAGCACAAGGAACCGAACCGGCAAATAAAGTTACGTTTTCAACTAGGACCATGAGTGATAAAGCGGTCTAGACAAATAAGTCAGAGAGAAAGGATTTGAAAGTCTCAACCAAAGAAATAGACAGGGTGAGCGGAGATTTTAGTTTTGAATATGAGATAAATAAAATTAAGATACCCATCCCTTTGGTAGAATTAGCAAAAAATCGCGTTTATTGGAAGCAGATTACCAAAGCGATGGGCATCTCTGAGCTAGAAAGCCAGTTGAATGTTTTAAACCTGGAAGATGAAAAACCTAAAATCACCTTTGGTCCCCATTTTGAAGGGGCCAAAGACACCATTTCTCCCTTTTATAACACTCTGAATGTGTATGATCAACTGCTACATAATTGCATGTTAGACTCCGGAGCCTCCCATAACGTTATGTCCAAGATTATTATGGACAAGTTGGGTCTCCATATCACCAGACCTTATGGAGATCTGTATTCTTTTGACTCAAGAAGGGTTAAGTGTATGGGGATGATAAAATATCTGGTAGTTACCTTGGCGCAGGTCCTAGTTAAGAGTATCCTGATGGATGTGGTTATCGCAGATATTCCCCCTGAGTATGGATTGGGGGGTTCTCTTCAGTTGGACATGACGTATGCCAAAATCCTAGTGTTCGGTGGTCAGTTCACTCGGTTGTACAGAGAAACGAGATTAGCATATACAGTGAGTGACCCTCAAAATGCTAACAATTTCCCTATTTACATCGCAGACCAAGATCTGGGAAATTGCATCTTGTCTTTTGATGATGGTTTGGATGGTTGTCTGAAGGAACTCGATATACAGTGAGAAGATTCAAGTCACATGATCGAGGATCTATGTAACACCAGAGTCTGGAAAATGTATTTTGACAGTGCTTTATCTTCTGAAGGGGCGGGTGTAGGAGTGCTTTTAGTGGCTCCCGAAGGTAAATTCATTGTTCCTTTCTCCTACCGACTGCAGTGGGGCATAGATTACACTAACAACGTATGCAAATATGAAGCATTGATCTTAGGATTAGAGGCTGCCAAGAAGCTAAATATCAGTAACTTGGAGGTATATGGTGATGCAGAGTTAATAGTCAAACAAATAAATTGACAGTACCTAGCCAAGCATCCTAGACTAAGAACATACAAAAATTGTGCTTGGGATCTCATGGAAAAAAATTTCTCATCCGTAAATGTCCATTTCATCCCTCGTGCAGAGAATCTACATGCTGATGCATTGGCAAAGGAAGCTTCAACCTTCTCTCCTTCCATGACTTTCAAACTGAAGTATCACATTGAAATAAGATACAAACCCTCTATACCAGACAATATCCGGCAGTGGCAGGTCTTTGAAGATGATGAACAAATTAAGAAATTTCTTGCAACAGTGGGTGAGTTCTCCGAAACTCATGCAAACCAAGAGAATCAAAGTGACCTGATGTGGATCATGCAAGAGGGGGAAGATCCTGAAACCTTCCGAGAAAAAATTGTGGATCATCGTATGCTAGTCCTTAAAAGCAACCAGATTCCAAAAGGCTTGATTCCTTTAGAAGGACTTTTTTATCAGAACGACGTACCTGTGAAATCCACTTTGCAGCCCCAACCAAAAGAAGTGGAGGAATGTGATATAGTAACTGAAAAAGAATCCAGGGTAGTAAAAATATCCAAGTTCCTCCCTCCCAAAGTAAAAGATAAGTACAAAGACCTACTCAGACAGTACAAAGATGTTTTCACCTGGTCTTATGATGAGCTAAGAATGTATGACACTTCCATAATTGATCGCAAGATACCCTTGAAGCCTGGGGTCAAACCGTTTAGGAAAAATCTTAGACAGATTAACCCCATTTTGTTACCTGTGATCGAAAAAGAAGTTAAGAAACTTTTAGACGCGAAAATAATCGTACCACTAAGATACTCAGACTTGGTAGAAAACCTGGTCCCGGTCAGGAAAAAGAGCAAGGAAATCAGACTGTGTGTGGATTTCTGAAACTTAAATAAGTCGTCTCTCAAGGATAATTATCCGTTGCCTAAAATGGACCATGTGTTAGAAAAAGTTGTTGGAGCAAACCAAATGTCTATGATAGATGGGTTCTCTAGTTATAACCAAATCGCCATGAATGAACAGGATAGGGAAAAAACTGCTTTCACCACACCATGGGGTACGTCCATGTATGACAAAATGCCTTTTGGTTTGATGAATGCAGGGGCCACATTCCAGCGTGCTATGGACATCGCTTTCATAGGAGAAAGGAAAGGTTCGTAGTCATTTACCTCGATGATTTGACGGTTTTCTCTAAAACTGATGAAGAACACTTGATCCATCTTAAACATACTTTTGAAAAGTGTCGCAGGTTTGGTCTATCTTTGAACCCAAAGAAATCACATTTCACTATGTGGGAAGGTAATATTTTTGGCCATATCGTATCTAGGGATGGAACCAGGATTGATCCTAAGAGGATTGAAGCAATAGATACTATAAGTATTCCCAGAAATGTAAAAGAGATTCAATCTTTCTTAGGAAGAATAATTTTTTTACGAAGGTTTATTCCCAATTTCGCTGATATTGTCAAATTGATCACAGGGATGTTGAAGAAAGACAGCAGAGTAAATTGGACAACCGAGGCCAGAGCATCGTTCATGCATATTAAAAAATTCATAAGCGAGGCACCTGTGTTAGCAAGCCCAGACTATCAGAAAGATTTTCTTATCTTCTCATTTGCCTCAGAACACACTATCGCCACGGTGCTCCTACAAAAGAATGAAGAGGGATTCGATCAACCCATCACATTTTTTAGCAAGAGCCTTAGAGATGTAGAACTGAAGTATGACATAATAGAAAAATAGGCGTATGCAATGGTAAAAGAATTAAAGGCATTCAGAACTTATGTACTACATTCAAAGATAATCGCGTACGTGCCTACCAGTTCTGTGAAAGATATATTGGTACAGCCAGACAGTGATGGAAAAAGAGTGCGATGGCTCGCTAAAATCCAAGAATTCGATCTGGCAGTTAAACCGACCAAATTAATAAAAGGGCAAGGCCTATCCAAACTCTTAGCTGAGTCAAATTTCAGAGCTCTTGATATCAATTGCTTGCAGGGAAGCGACGAAGACACAGACCTAAATGAACTGGATGAAGAAACAAGTCCAAACCAGATCGAAGAGAAGTTTTTATCATTGGGCTAGTACAGAGACATAGTGTTTTACCTGTTGAACCTAAAATGCCCAAATGAACTATCACCGTCTAAATGCAGAACTTTAAAAGTTCATGCAGATAAATATTGTATAGCCGAAAGTCAGCTATATTGGAAGGATCCACTCGGGTTCCTTCTAGTTTGTTTAGTTGAATCGGAAACTCAGCGAGTTATAGACGAATTTCATAAGGGAGTCTGTGGGGGCCATCACGCATGGAGAGCTACAGCTTACAAGATCTTGAGGGCTGGGTACTACTGGCAGAAACTCTTTTCGGACGTCAATACCAAAGTGTGTGCCTGCAACCCTTGTCAACTATTCACAGGTAAACAAAAGCTCCCTGCACTGCCTATAGTTCCAGTCAAAGCTGAAGCCCCATTTCAATAATGAGGTCTAGACTTCATAGGTGAGATTAATCCCCATTCCAGTGCTCAACATAAGTGGATATTAACAGCTACAGATTATTTTACTAAGTGGGTGGAATCCATTCCAACCAAAAGGGCAACAGACTCGGTGGTAATTGATTTCTTGGAAGACAATATTTTTTCAAGATTCGGTTGTCCCTGAAAGATAGTTACCGACAATGCCCAGGCCTTTAAATCTATGGCTATGATTAGTTTCTGTCAGAAGTATAACATCGTTCTTGGCCATTCCACAGCATATTACCCCCAGGGAAATGAATTGGTCGAATCATCTAACAAGAGCCTGGTAAACATAATCAAGAAAGTATTGGATGAAAATAAAATGTCTTGGCATGTGCACTTAAAATATGCATTATGGGAAAACCACATCAGCACGAAGAGGTCTATCAGCATTTCACCGTTTCAAATGGTCTATGGGACAGATATTGTTCTACCTATAAACCTAGCGCTACCCGTGATGAAGTTATGGCAGGATCAAAACGAAGAACCCAATCATGTAACGAGGAGAATTAATCAGCTGATTGAGTTTCAACAGCATAGATTTGAAGTTGATGAAAAGATGTAGAAGTACCAAGATGATATGAAAGCATTGTTCGATCGCAAGGCAAAGGACAGGGAATTCCTCCCGAGTGATTTAGTGCTAAGGTGGGATGCAAGAAAGGAAGAAGCTGCAAAGCATAGTAAATTTGACCACCTCTAGTATGGACCATTTAGGGTCTTGGCTCTAGAAGGGAAAAATTCCTTCCTACTAGAAAATATAGACGGAGAAGTCCTCAACGTCCCTGTCAATGGGCGGTATCTAAAGCATTACATGACGTAACAGTTGCCAGATTCAAATATATATATATATATATATATATATATATAGTTTGTGTACATATATGTATTTGCATTTAAACATTTCTTTTTGATTTTCTATTTTTCTTTTGTTTATAAGTTTTCGACACATTTCGGATAAGATTCGTATTCATCTTTTACAGGATTCCAACTGCATACGAAACAAGCAGGAGGAGTAAACTGAAATTCGGTGTCAGAAATAAATCGGCATAAATAGGTGATACAAAGAGTAATTTCATATTGCGCAAAGAAAGTAAAATGAAAAGGTAAAGATGAGATTTCTAAAAAGATATGTTATAAAGGGTTGTTAAAGAAAACTGAGGTAATGCCATTCAAACTGCAATATCAGCTGAAATGATAGATAACAGAATTGTTTCTTGGCTTAATAATCTTAAAAAAAAAAAAAAAAAAATTTAAACAATTCACCCAATCTAAAAACAGTCAGTCAAAGTAGATTATCCCTAAAAATATCTACAAGAGTGAGTCTCGAATTGTTTGACCTCTTTATTTTCAGTCAATAAAACCCTACCTGGCATCCTTTCTATCTTTGAGTTTAACTTTTAACAATTCACCATATTTCCATTTCATTACGAAGGGATAAAAGTTTTTTGTTTCAAAATCATGAGTTTCAAAATAGATTGTGGAAAGAAAGCGGGTCTTCACAACTACTCGATCCCTTGCTAAGCGAAGGAACGTTTAGAGCGATCCTAACTTTCCTAGGTTTTTCAACATCATCAAAGGATTAAATCTTGCTCAAATGGGATGCCCTTAAAAAGTTATTTTCCTTTTTCTCCCTAAGAACGAAGATGTTGTGAAGGTCAAGGGAAGGTTGGTACCAAGTAATCAAAGTAAGTTGACAGACCTATAATGCAAAATATTACACAGATATCAGCCCTGATACAAACTAATTGCCCCCATCTTCGCGCTCTAAAAACTAAATTATAAGACAGGTGGTGAAAGGAAATTTAGAAATGATTGCCCCCACCTAGTCTAAGAGACGATGAAAGGAAATTCATAAATGATTGCCCTCGTCTCAGCATTTAAATGCATAAATATATTCCGAAGTGGTGAAAGGAAATTCAGTAAAAAGGGGCCAGATAACTTCATCGAGGTACTGAACAGGCTCGCTGGCAGTGAAGCAATGTATGAGATATCTGTAAGGTTGTTATACATGAATATCACTCTACTCTGGTAACCAATGCTTTTTAAGACCTGATCCACATCCCAAATTCAGACGGGACTCCCCAATTAAAAACATATGGTCTCATTCTTTTGATGCAAGCCGAGAGCCACAAGATCTATTGGGTCTCCTAGGACTATTTCGATTGTCTTAAAACATACCTGAATTTAGTAGTGGGAAAGGGAAAATTGCGAAAGGGACTACAACTATGTTTAAAAAGAGTATCTGTTTTTGAAAAATCTTTTCAAGGAAAAGAATGGAGTCTTTTTCCCCCTTCGATCCTCTTTTCTCGGGAAACTTTTCACCTGATTGAGCTTTTGACTCCATTTACCCAATATTGGCATGTGGTCTACTGTTCTTCCCACCTCACAGGAAGGCGGGATCCCTAGTTAGAGCCTATGTTGGAGCCGCCCTTGTTCTTCTAGCCCTTCACAAATTTCATTTTTAATGCTTTAAATCAAAAAATGGTTTTCATTTTTCCCTCTGAGATATCGATATCTCTTAAGATTTATCACGCGAGCAACGATGATTATTCTACTCTCGAAACAAGTCCTACCTTTCGTAAAAATGTTTCCTCTTTTTGTTCTACTTCGGGATCTCTTAGGTCGGATACTATAACTCATGTAATTCACATGTCCTAAGTTACGAAACGACGAAATCATTTTAACTTTCCACTCAAGACAGTAACGAGGGTAAAGTTTTCCCTAACTCATGATTAAGCGTCGTCGGGGTTTCGTGCTTTGGTGGTCACCAAACCCAAATTTTTATTGTCACAGCCCCGATAGCCGAGAACACGAGGTCTTTTTTTAATAACCCATGTCGAGGATTAAAGGCAAAATCTAACCGTGGTAAAAATATTTCTCGGCGTTTCGCCACTCGGCACTATCTTTTTCGAAAGTTACACCGTCTAAACCCCGACTCGTGAAATCACGATGCAATTATAACGTGATTAAATTAATTAATCACTTAATCCAAGATTATCTTCCCTTTAATTAAGTCATGTTATCGCAATCTCGTGGTTTCGCAGCTCGGCATGTAAATCTCCAAGAAACTCGTCTTCAAAGCTCTGAGTCGCGATATGGAAAATATAATAATTATAAAATTAATCAAGCCCCAAATTGTGATTACCTTTAATTAACCAAGATCGATCTTCGCAATCTCGGGTGTTAGAGACTCAAAATGTTTAAGTAAAATCCCTGATATAACGAGTACCAAAACTTTGTTAACAACGGTAAAACTGGATTAATTAAAAGAAATCAAGGAGTATCCCATGCCTTGATGTCTGCACGATTTATGAGGTAGCCTTTTTCCTCCATGTGCCAACTGATATTTTAAAACCGCCAAAATTTATGACATTAATGAGGAAATAGGGTAAATCGATGAATATAAGATCGGATTTTTATGGCAAATTTTTTTCCAAAATGTGATTTGACAGACTTATTCTGAAAGGTACCAAGTTTTTTGAGTATATGTAAGAGCTATGTTTCATTATAGCAAATGCATTTTCATAGCACACAGAGCACATTATATCTAAGTAAACTGACTTTTGTATGTATACGCAGTTCTATCGCAGAAGAGCTAAAACGCAAGCTTCAGCCATGGCTCCGCAAAAAGAAGAAAAGGCAAATGTTGAGGTTTCGGGACAAGGCTCAGACAATGTCTCTGATACTTCACCCCAAAGTATCAACTCGGTCTCGAAATGGTCATATGTTTCAGATATTCTGCAAGCAGAATTGGTGGATTATTCCGACGACTCCGACGACAACGAAAAAGATGATTTAACCACCAAATACAAAATAGTCATTCAATCTGGAATGCACAGAGTGGCAGCTAGAACACGGTTGCTTCCATATTATTATATGGTCCAATGGGCATTGGACCATGTGGACATACCGACTAGGACTATCATGAACAAGTAGAGAGTCACCATCAGGACTTTCAGGCCGGAGCATCTGCAAACCATGTATAAGCTGCCCACGATGTCCGATTACACATATGGTGTTGATTTCTTGGATGAGTTCAAGGAGAAGGAATGTGAATAGTATGATAAAACCATGTCCAGTTTGATAAAATATTGGGTTTCGAACACCGCGAAGTTCAGAGATGATACCCACGGCATATATTCAATCGCTTCGTTAGAACCACAGTTCAGATATGTGGCCATGATGACATGCCAGTTATATGGGAAAGAGGACACATCACATTTTTTCCTTGCATGGGTGCCTCTAATGTTTTGGGTCGTCGAAGGCTTTTCCTTTAACTAGGCAAAGATGCTTTCAGATAGCTTGACCAATCGGGTCACAGAGTATCGGGAGCAGAAGGAGAATGGGAAGGCGTCATCATTCTTCATGTCCGCATACATTATGGACGCAATTTGTTCTATGACACCATTTCCATTGATGATCTGGAGTTGGACTCCAGCCAAAGATGAACCCATACATGTATATCATGCAAAATTATGGGAAAACAAAGCAGAAAATTTTGTGTATGAAATTTTTAACTGGGTGATGGTGCCCCTGCATGTCGCCATTTTTGGTCACCCGCCACCCCAGATCTCGGACAGCATAGTAACAAATATGAGCAGCATCGCATACTGGTATGGAGAAGCTGAATTTTCCTACCTCAGATTTTCTGGGGCTTCTGTTCCCCCACATGCATTGCCATTGTTCATTCCCGACAAACTGGCTTGTCGCGAGGTTGCCTGGCAAACAGTAATCGGTGGTGTAAGCAAAGAACTTAAAGGGTACTCAAAAAAGGTATGGTCGTCGTTTCCTTTTCGTTTGAATTCTTATTCTTTATTAGATTTTGGACATGCCAAAGTAGAGGCCGCAGCCCTGGAGGACCTAAATTTGGTCTCCATTGAATACAAGAAGCACGATCCGCAGAGGGTCATGAGCAACCATTTGGCAAATTGTGGGCTCAAGAGATTTGAGCATGAAAATTCACCCTCAGATGACATTTTCCGAGGAGCAAGGTCCTATGAGGATATTCTAGCCAGGATACAATCCTTGGCACCCGAGGAAAGAGCCAATGTTCTGAAGTTCCAGGAACATCGACGTAGTTGTCTCCCCGTAGTGTTGTGAGGTGAGGGTCTAGGTACTTCGGAGACAAAACAGAAGGACATCGAAGTCTCTAAGGATGTGACTCCCGACCAAGGAAAACACCAGGATGAGAGGGAACAAATGAAGTGTCCGGAAGTGGAGAAAAATACTCTGGACCCATCGAAGAAGCAGAGTCCAGAAGCAAAAATAAAGACTCCCGACCCACCAAAGAAACAAAGTCTGGTCGCTACTCCAGGAAAATCTGCAAAGCAGATAGGGGAACCCATCACATCAGTCACCCCCTTGCAGTCGACGCAGGGAAATATCGATGCGGGATGGATATTCAATGAAGAATTGAAGCCCATAAGAGTAGAAGAACTCCCTCCAAATGAGTTTTTCTTTGATAAAAAGAGAAAGGTAGTAGTGAAAAGGGAATTCTATCAAGAGGGAGAGTTGACTGCCAAGAAATATAAAATCATAACTGATGGAAAAGAGAAGAAAAATGAGCAATTCACCACTGAGATAGAAGGGACACTAGGAGCATATGCCTTGGCAAATCAATTTTCAGTCGGGCTCCTAAAAAACCAACTTAAAAGAAAGAATCGCCTCATTAGAACCCTTGAAGCTAGATTGGCCACAACAACAAAAACTGCTAAAGACCGGGTGAGCGTAGGAATAGAGCAGGCCAGGTTGGCCGATAAGAACGAGATAGAGATGCTCAAAACTAAGCTCAAGCAAGCACAGCTGGTGGTCCGGAATGGTCGGATGCAAGCGATCCAGCAGAGGGATTTGATCGAACAGTTGCAGGCTAGGGTTGAGATCGCCGAGAACAGAATGATAGACATCGGGATGTTCAAATCCCAGGCGATCGAGATTCATAGCAGAGTCTCTGCAGCACAACGAAATTTGCTCGCCAAGGTGGAAGCGATCTGAGACAACTGTCTGTTGGTCAATTAGGTTTCCGAGAACTTATCTGCCAGAGAAAGGGATGTCGGAGTGGCTCAGGTCGCCTTCCGAGAGGTTGTGATAGCCACAAACAATAGGGTTTCGGCAGGTACTCCCAGGTTCACCATTTCGGAGCAAACTAGAGGAAACATTCTATTAAAGGAATGGGAGCATAACATCGCCGAAGGCAAGAAGCAAGCCCAAAAGATAACCAATTCCTTAGAGGAGGCCTTTAATTCTATAGATGGCGAGTTGTTGGGCATTGATAGCGAAGGCAATGTCGAGACGTTGATGTAAATGAATGTGGAACAGATCTCAATTGATCTAAAGGAAAAGGAAGAAAGAGATTCGGCTGATATCTCTCAGATGACTATGGTGGATATAGTCCAAGTGGATAAATGCATGATCAAACCCAGCGCGCAATTATGTGCCATCGGCATCATCGATGGACAGATGGAAGATAGGTTGCAACAGTTAGCCTGGGAATGTTACTTCTTTGAATCCAGCTGTCAAGCAGAACCATCTCGGTTAATATCTCAGCTGGTTGAAAGATGTGTCACCTGTACCGAGTCAGTGAGACGACCAACACCCGACACCAAGTGAAGACAAAGAAGGATAAATGGAGCAATTTCTCTCCTCCCTATCATAACCGAAATTTTGTGACTATTGAAATTCTATCTTATTTGTAAAATTGTATAAATATACCACAGAAAGAAATAAACAGTGTTGGAGATTTTTGTGTCGTTTGTAACCGAGTTTTTTACATTTGAGAGTTAATACAAGCAGATCTGAAGATTCTCAATTTCGTCACGAGTGTGTTACAAGTTTGCTTCCTTGTATCTGATATTTCATTTCATTTCATATTCTTAACTAATGTGCTTGGTTATAATTTAGTACGACCACTACTATAGTGAATGAATTTTGGTTTTCTACAATTGTTTACTGTTTTTCCTCTGTACCAGCTATCAGCGGGTGTAAGACCATTCTGCATTTTCAGGATTCTACACATATTCTCTGCTACATCAGTTATTTCCTTACATTTCCCTCTTCTGTTTATATGTGAGATTTCTCCCCTGGTAGGAACCTTACACTATAGACAACTAAATGTTTTTCTCCCACCTCACACCTTTTATTAAAATATAATACAGTTATGGGAAAGAGCCTTTGATTTGCATCCCTATTTTATTCCTAAAACCATAAATTCTCTTTTATACGACCAAATTGAGACAACACTTAATCTCACTCGGAAGTTTTTTCCACTTTTATTGTTCCTCCATGACTGTCCCTGTACCAACACATCCTAATATCGAACCCGGACTATTGGACCAAACGCACATTGCCTTAAACCTTTTCGACACAATTCTTAAAACTGCTACTAATCGGGTCGAACTTGAACATTCATGGGAATCCATTGAACAAGATATAACTATCCAGGAACAGTTGGAAGCTAGACAACACCAACGTAGAAATCTTCCTTAGTTTCCTTTTCCAAAGGTTGAAGTTTCTGTCTTCTTCATCTTTTACCCACTTTCGGATGCCTTGACACTGTACTTCTAAGCCTTAAGTACAGACTCAGGAACAACAGGGTCGATGTGTCAGATGATGTGGAAGAGGGGTAATGTGTACTGACACACTAGTAGGTCCATGGTGGTAGGTGCATGGTGACAACAGTAGTAGATGTGGAAAAAGGTGGTAGGTGGGTGGAGTTGATGTGGCAAGCTACTTGCCTGCCTATAGAACCTTGACTCCATACTCCCCTGTAGTGAGGGCTACTATGGTGGTTTTGGAAACCACAAAGGGGAGTTTGTGTTGAAATAGGATGCTGACACATCATCCAGTGGGAAACCGATGATTTCCATCATGGAATATCCTCACTTTGTTAACGTTTGGTAGGTTGGGATGGGGGGCATGCAATGGTGACAGTCGATCGTTGTTGACCCCCTCTAATCCTTCGTCGTTAGATTAATCATGTGATCAAATTTATGTTCCATGGATAATGGGTGAGGTATGGGGCCCACCCATTCCGGCAACCCAATAAATAGATGTCATGTGGGAAACTACAGGATGTGGGCCTAAAAAATACAATAATGAGTGTCAGGAGAGGTAAGGAATGAAAAAGGAGAAAGAGGGGAGATAGGAGGAATATTAAGGCTGACGAGGAAGGTTATCACAATCGAATACTGACATGGTTCCACATCGGGGTGCCATGTGGACCCGAGCAACCATGTTTTCATCCTAGTTGGCTAAAATTCTCAGAAACAATAAAAATTTGCCAAAAATCTATAGTGATTCCTAAGTGATTAAGTTACAAGCCATTTTCATAGGCCTAAATGGAATTTTTAAAAGTCAATTTTTTACAAAATTGTATGTCACTCCAATACATATATTTTCTACATCTAAAATTATAGGGCTTAGAGAGAGACTTCTAACAAGATAAATTGCTCGTCAAATGGAGCTTGTATGAGGCAAATATAGGCCAAGCCATGCAAGGTAATTTTTGGGCAGTGGTTCACTCTGGAGGCCATATTTTCCTACTCGAGAATTGGATTGGGGAACATTACCAATGTACGGAAATATATTGATACATAGAAGATAATAATGGATTTAGATTCATAATCTAGGCATTCAAATATGCACAG
>ML827455.1:83653-102206 GCA_009831015.1 Picea engelmannii | reverse complement strand
AGACTTGTGATGGGACCAGTTTGTGCAATTGAAACACATTGATGAGAACAAGGTTAATTGAGGTGAGTTCAAAAGTTATTTTCAAAAGAATTACTTAACCAAGTGTTATTATTATAGGAAGATGAAGGAGTTCTTCAAACTCTAGCTTGGGAGTATGACCATGGATGAGTATGAGACGAGATTCTTAGAGCTGTTGAAATATGTTGATTTCATCAAGGATGAACAATTCAATATTCAAAGGTACCTGAGTGGATACCATCAAATTTTAGTGATAAGATATAGTATGATGATCCCAATACATTGGAGGAAACTATAAGGAGAGATAAATTCCTCTATGATAAGCATAGACGAATACCAACTTTCCAAAACGGTTGGGAAGACAAGAAGAAAGAAAAGATGGATTAGAGGAAGAAGGGGACCAAGACACCATTATTCAAAAATAATACTCAAGGATAGCTAGATTCCAATGGGCCCATAATGACAAAAACAATGGGGAAAAGATCAAGGAAACAACCTATTAAATGTTGGGGTTATGAAGGAGAGAATATGCATGGAAATTGCCCTCATAAAGACAAAAGAGTGAGGAATGTTCACAAAGTACAACAAGTTGATATAGTGGAGGACATGGGAAGAAACATGTTGAGGATATATGCATCCCTATATAACAAGCAAGATAATTTTAATTCTCATATGATTGAAGTGGAAGGTAATATCAATGACCAACCCATTTCTAGTTTAATTGATTCAGGAGCTAGTCATAGTTATCTATATTCTAAGATGGTGGAAAGATTTCATTTTTCAAGAAGAAAGCTTGGTAAATATTGGTTGGTGCAACTAGCTACATGAGATCAAGGAAGAATTAATGAGATGGTTAAATAATGTCTAAAGGACATGAAGGGACTGTGCACAAGGGAATATTTGAATATCATACCATTGGGTTCATATGATTTCCTAATTGGTATGGATTGGTTGGACAAACATCATGTTTTCCTAGATTGTTACATGAAGGCATTTAATTTCTTGGATGAGGAAGGGAACTTGACAATAGTTTAGCGTATTCCAAGGGCAGTAACTATCAAAGACGTTTCAGCCTTGCAGCTGAAGAAAATATTTAGGAAAGGATGCCAAATATTTGTAGCACATATGGAAGAGACACCCAAGAATAAAGTGCCAAGAATTGAAGACTATGTATTCTTGAATGATTTTGAGGACGTATTTGGAAAAATATCAGGGTTACCACAAAGAGAGATATTGATTTCTCTATCAATTTGATGCTTGGAGCAGCCCCAGTGTCTAAGACTTCGTATAGGATGAGTACATGATATTTGAAGGAGTTGCAAATGCATCTTGAGGAGTTGTTGAATAAGGGATATATGTTCCCAAGTGTGATAAATTGGGGTGCCCCAATATTTTTTGTGAAAAATAAGGATGGTACCTTGAGGCTTTACATTGACTTCGGGAAGCTAAATAAGGTGACTGTGAAGAAAAAGTAACCTTTTCCAAGGATAGATGATATTTTCAATCATTTTATGGATGTAAGAATATTCTCCAATATTGAACTCAGATTAGGATATCATCAGGTAAGAATCAAATAAGAAGATATAAGCAATACAACCTTCAGAACAAGGTATGGTCATTATGAATTTACAATGGTGCCATTTGGGTTATCAAATGCACCAATTGTCTTTATGTGTTTAATAAATGTTATTTTTAGAAATTACTTGGATACGTTTGTCATTATCTTCTTGAATGACATACTTATTTACTCCAAGTCTGAAGAAGAGCATGAGAAACACTTTAAGATGGTGCTACAAGTATTGAGGGAGCACCATCTATATCCAAAGTTGAGCAAGTTCTCATTCTATTAGAGGAAGATACATTATTTGGGTCATATCATTTCAGAGGAAGGGATAGAAATGGATTCATAAAAGATAAAATACATTGAGGGATGGACCATACCAAAGAATGTCTCAGATGTGAGATATTTCATGGGGTTTGCAAGCTATTATAGAAGATTTATTTAGGGCTTATCAAAAATTGCACACCAAATCACATTGTTGCAAAATAAGGGTGTTATATTTGAATGGTCCCCTGATTGTGACAAAAATATTCATCACTTGAAGAGCTTACTGACAAGTGCACCAATATTGAGGATTGTTAATCCTAATGAAGATTTCATTGTGTTCATTGGTGCATGCAAGGAAGGAATTGGTGGAGTCCTTAGTCAAAATGGTCATGTGATATGTTATGAGTCAAGAAAGTTAAAGGAGCATGAGAGACATTATTCCACTCATGATTTGGAATTGGCATCCATAGTGCATGCCTTGAATATGTGGATACATTAACTCGTGGGAAAGTGATTTGAGCTGAGGACAGGCCATAGTGGCCTGAAATATTTATTTGGACAACCAACTTTGAGTGAAAAACAAAGTAGACAACTGGAATTCCTCAGTGAATATGAATTTGAGATAAAGCATATTAAAGGAAAAGAGAACAAGGGTGTTGATGCACTCAGCAAGAGGATGCATGAGAAACATGTTATAGTCATTAACATGTATAAATATTATTTAAAAGATTGAATTTTAGAAGATGCAAAATTAGATCATCATTATATGGAGACAAAGGAAAAATTACAGCAAGGAATCCTCATGTATAGGGGCAGAGTTTATGTGCCTAATTTTTCAGAAGTTGAAAATTTTGGTGTTGAAAGAGATGCATAATGTGCCTTATGTCAGGCACCCAGGATACCAAAAGACAATTACAGTTGTAACGAGCCAATATTTTTGGTCTCGCATGAAGGAGTTGGTTGATTACATTTTTATATGTCTAGAATGTCAAAAAGGTCAACGCTAAGCATAGACATCCATTTGGTTTGATACAACAATTGTCCATTCCCGAGTGGAAATGGGAAGTGGTGACAATTGATTTCATCACCAAGCTAGCCAAAATATCTAGGAAACATGATTCCATCACGGTGGTGGTGCATAAGCTTACTAAAGTTGCTCGCTTTATTCCAGTGAAGTTAACTCACAAGGAAACTAACATTTATGATATTTATATAAGGGAAACTACCAAGCTTCTAGGTGTGCCTAAGGAAATTGTTTCTAATGTGGATCACAAGTTCACATCAAACTTTTGGAAGTGATTATTCAAAGGATTTGGGACAAATATGAACTTTAGCACAACATATCATTCAGAGTCAGATGGGAAAACAAAGAGGGTCAATTCGTTGACTGAGGATATGCTAAGGATGTATGTGATGGATAAAAAATGGATAAAAGTGTGGTTATTCTATATTTTTCTCTGAATATTTATGGTGTTTTTGTATGCAATGTTTTGGTTCTTAACAATTTGTATCAAAGCACTTTCCCTGGGAGACATTCTGGGCAAATGTTTTTATTTTTTTGCAGATTTAATTTTTCAGAGAAGAAAAAACAATATCACGACATTCCAGACAATTTGTTTATATTTTAGTGAAAAATTGTAGAAACTGGTTGTATATATGATTTCCTCTCAGGAAAACACACAATTTAAAAAAAAATATCATCCAAAACAGAGTCTAGGAAGTGGAGTTATCAACATTTTAAAATCTGCAAATTTTTCAGGGTTTTTTCCGCGGATGGTCATGCAATGTTTCTGATTTCGATAACACCTGGGGCCGAATTTGCACAAAAAAATTACATAAATGTGTTCCTCTCTCAATTTCACCCAATTTCAAACAAACAAATCGTCCAAATCGGAGCTCCATAAGTGAATATATCGTTGATTAAAAACCAACCATTTTGGGGGGTTTTCGTGATGGAGACATGATTGCAAAGATCATACTTTTTCACAGAGTGCTAAAATTGATACCAGATTAGTGCCATTGGATAGATAATTTTAATATCTTTATTTTGGTATATTATATGTTGTATTTCCAATGGATATTCAACTTCTCATGGAAATTAAATGGAAGTTTGAGACATGTATTCAAAATCTTCAAGCGATCACACTTGCAATGCAACAACGATACATTATGCACGACATCAAGGATGAATATAATCAAGAAGCATGTGCTTGGAATAATTTTGAGGATGCTTTTTATGATTGGTATATGGATAGTTTTCATTTA
This sequence comes from Picea engelmannii, assembly GCA_009831015.1. Taxonomy (NCBI): domain Eukaryota; kingdom Viridiplantae; phylum Streptophyta; class Pinopsida; order Pinales; family Pinaceae; genus Picea; species Picea engelmannii. The sequence continues at coordinate 98,095 of ML827455.1, read as the reverse complement.
TGGGATGACAACTATTTTCATCTTCTCTTTGATGAATCTACTGCACCTTCTATAGAGCACATCTTGGAGAGTAGACAAGAGATTTATATGCACACTCTTCTTTAGTTATATTATTCTCCAGTAGTAGTGGATAAATTTTTGGTCAGTTCTGCATATTTTTATCCACATAACATGTGTCAATATTTGGAGCATCATTTTCAATTGGTTATTGGGTTCCAATATCTTTCGTGTGGAGTTTGCATGTGCACTTGGACATGGGACCTCAGTTTACAATGGTGGTTGGACTACTACAGCATGGTGGATTTCATTTCTCCATGGGACCCTATTTCTCTAGATTATTGTAGCATTATAGTCCACACTTATCCATGGGAACATGTTATATGGTTGTACATCAAGCATTCAGGAAAACACTTTCATAAGAGGGATGGAATGTTAGGTAGCTAGAGATGTAGTGGGGGTCGGAGGGCCCATAGTGATAATAGTAGAGGCCATTCATTAGATTTCAGTGAAAAATTTTCAGAAATTGGTTGTATATATTAATTCCTCTCAAAAAAAAAACCAAAGTTAAAAAATAAATCGTCCAAAACAGAGTCTAGGAAGTGGAGTTATCAACATTTTAAAATCTGCAAAGTTTCAGGGTTTTTTCCATGGATGGTCGTGCAATTTTTTTGATTTCAGTAAAACCTGGGGCCAAATTTGCACAAAAAAATTACATATATGTGTTCCTCTCACAATTTCACCCAATTTCAAAAAAACAAATCGTCCAAATCGGAGCTCCAGAAGTGAAGATATCATTGAATTAAAGTCAACCATTTTGGGGTTTTTTGTGTGATGGCGACAGGATTGCAAAGATCATAATTTTTCACAGAGTGCTCATATTTATACCGTATCAGTGCCATTGGATAGATAATTTTAATAACTTTATTTTGGCATATTATATGTTGTATTTCCAATGTATATTCAACTTCTCATGGAAATTAAATGAAATTTTGAGACAAGTATTCAAAATCTTCAAGCGATCACACTTGCAATGCAATAATGATACATTATGCAGGACATAAAGGATGAATATAATCAAGAAGCGCATGCTTGGAATAATTTTGAGGATGATTTTTATGATTGGTATATGGATAGTTATCATTTCTTGGATGACAACTATTTTCATCTTCTCTTTGATGACTCTACTGCACCTTCTATAGAGCACATCCTAGAAAGAAAACAAGAGATTTATATGCACACTCTTCTTTAGTTATATTATTCTACAGTAGTAGTGGATAATTTTTTGGTCAGTTCTACATATTTTTATCCACATAATAGGTGTCAATATTTGGAGCATCATTTTCAGTTGGTTATTGGGTTCCAATATATTACGTGTGGAGTTCACATGTGTGCTTGGACATGGGACCTCGGTTTACAATGGTGGTTGGACTACTTCAGCATGGTGGATTTCATTTCTCCATGGGACCCTAGTTCTCTAGATTACTGCGGCACTATAGTCCACACTTATCCATGGGACCATGTTATATGGTTGTACATCAATTGTTGAGGCGAACACTTTCATAAGGGAGATGGAATGTTAGGTAGCTAGAGAGGTAGTGGGGGGTCAGAGGGCCCATAGTGATAATAGTAGAGGCCATTCAATATATTTCAGTGAAAAAGTTGCAGAAACTGGTTGTATATATGAGTTCCTCTAAAAAAAAGACCCAATTTAAAAAATAAATCTTCCAAAACAGAGTCTGGGAAGTGGAGTTATCAACATTTTAAAATATGCAAAGTTTCAGGGTTTTTTCCATGGATGGTCATGCAATTTTTCTAATTTCAATGACACCTAGGGACAAATTTGCACAAAAATATTACATATATTTGTTCCTCTCACAATTTCACCCAAGTTCAAAGAAACAAATCGTCCAAATCGGAGCTCCAGAAGTGAAGATAGCATTGATTTAAAATCAACCATTTTGGGGGGTTTTCGTGACGACGACAAGATTGCAGAGCTCATAATTTCTCACAGAGTGCTCGGATTGATACTAGATTAGTGCCATTGGATAGATAATTTTAATATCTTTATTTTTGTATATTACATGTTGTATTTCCAATGGATATTCAACTTCTCATGAAAATTAGATGGAAGTTTGAGACAGGTATTGGAAATCTTCAAGCGATCACACTTGCAATGCAACAATGATACATTATGCAAGACATCAAGGATGAATATAATCAAGAACATGCTTGGAATAATTTTGAGGATGATTTTTATGATCGGCATATCGATAGTTGTCATTTATGGGATGACAACTATTTTCATCTTCTCTTTGATGACTCTACTGCACCTTCTGTAGATCACATCCTGGAGAGCAGACAAGAGATTTACATGCACACTCTTCTTTAGTTATATTATTCTCTAGTAGTAGTGGATACATTTTTGGTCAGTTCTACATATTATTATCCACATGACAAGTGTAAATATTTGGAACATCATTTTCAGTTGGTTATTGGGTTCCAATATATTCTCTGTGGAGTTCGCATGTGCACTTGGACATGGGACCTTCGTTTACAATGGTGGTTGGAATACTTCATCATGGTGGATTTCATTTCTCCATGGGACCCTGGTTCTCTATATTAATGCAGCACTATAGTCCACACTTATCCATGGGACCCTATTATATGTTTGTACATCAAGCATTGAGGAAAACACTTTCATAAAGGGGATGGAATGTTAGATAACTAGAGAGGTAGTGTGGGGTCGGAGGGACCATAGTGATAATAGTAGAGGCCATTCAATATATTTCAATGAAAAATTTGTAGAAAATAGTTGTATATATGAGTTTCTCTCATAAAAACACCCAAGTTAAAAAATAAATCATTGAAAACAGAGTCTGGGAAGTGAAGTTATCAACATTTTAAAATCTGCAAATTTTTAAGGTTTTTCCATGGATGGTGGCACAATTTTTTTGATTTCGGTAACACCTAGGGACGAATTTACAAAAACAAAATACATATTTGTGTTCCTCTCACAATTTCACCCAATTTCAAAAAAACAAATTGTCCAAATCAGAGCTCCAAAAGTGAATATATCATTGATTTAAAATCAACCATTTTGGGGGGTTTTCATGACGGCGACAAGATTGTAGAGCTCATAATTTTTCACAGAGTGCTCAGATTGATACCATATTAGTTCCATTTGATAGATAATTTTAATATCTTTATTTTGGTATATTATATGTTGTATTTCCATTGGATATTCAACTTATCATGGAAACTAAACGAAATTTTGAGACAGGCATTCAAAATCTTCAAGCGATCACATTTGCAATGCAACAACGATACATTATTCAGGACATCAAGGATGAATATAATCAAGAAGCACATGCTTGGAATAATTTTGAGGATTCTTTTTATGATTGGTATATGGATAGTTGTCATTTCTGGGATGAAAACTATTTTCATATTCTCTTTGATGACTCTACTGCACCTTTTGTAGAGCACGTCCTAGAGAGAAAATAAGAGATTTATATGTGCACTCTTCTTTAGTTATATTTTTCTCCAGTAGTAGTGGATAAAGTTTTGGTCGGTTCTACATATTTGGATCCACATGACATGTGTCAATATTTGGAGCATCATTTTCAGTTGGTTATTTGGTTCTGATATCTTGATTGTGGAGTTCACATGTGCACTTGGACACGGGACCTTGGTTTACAATGGTGGTTGGACTACTTCATCATGGTGGATTTCATTTCTCCATGGGACTCTGGTTCTCTAGATTATTGTAGCACTATAGTCCACACTTATCCATGGGAACCTGTTATATTGTTGTACATCAAGCGTTGAGGAAAACACTTTCATAAGGGGGATGGAATGTTAGGTAGCTAGAGAGGTAGTGGGGGGTCGGAGAGTGCATAGTGATAATAGTAGAGGCCATTCAATGTAAGGTGGACTAGGTCCACTATAGTATTAAATAAGTCCCACTATGGTAGTTATATATAATGAATGTAAGAGGACTTACTAGAAGGTTCTACTTCTAGAAGTTTCATCCTCTAGAATGCTCTTAGATGGTTGGTAGCATTATATAAAGGGGTTCAAGCAATGTAATGGGATATGAACAAAATTATTGTATTTAGAGTGGTATCTCAATAGGAGAATGTCCCCTCAAAGAGGAAAGTGAATAGGAGATGGTCCCTTCCATAATATGATACATTATATGGTGTTTCCCTACCTCAAGGGTTTTCTTATAATAAAAGTGTGGTTCTTCTATATTGTTCTCTGAATATTTGTGGTGTTTTTGTATGCAAGTTTTTTGTTATTAACATTCAAGCGGAGAAAACCAACTACTTATGAGTACAATCGGTGTGCATATTGGATCAAAATTTCAAGTTGATCTAGAATCGAGCAATAGGGTTAGTAAAGGTCCAATGGACCTATTATGGTCCTAAGGATGCAACTTGGGAGCATGAATATGTTATGCGGAAGAAGAACCCACATCTTTTTGAATATTTTTGAAAAACTTGATTGTACATGTGTATATAATGCACTAAGCACAATGAATAAATAAGGGGAAGGCAATGCAATATCCCTAGGCCTAAACTCAATTGTAAATATACATATAGGCGGGTGAGACAGGATATTTTGGGCTAGAGTGATATTGTAAATATGTTTTGAGGCCAGAGTTCCTGTGTGGTTATTAGTTTGGAGAGATATAATGTTAAAAGGACAACGAGCCTATCATTGTAATATGTAATAACACTTGGATATTAATAAAAATACATCATTTTTTCAAACCAACTGGACAAAAGATTATGGGGGGATAAAATTCCATTGGAGAGAAAGGGGGCTAAGAGTCTAGGAAGAGGGGTTAAGCTAAGGAAACATTATAATAATATTTCCTAAAGTCTAATTTATGGGATATATTTATATCTATCCTAAGTTCCTAAGTGGGAGGAATGTATCACTAGGTGGGGGCCATGTAATTCCCAACACAAAAAATGTCAAGTTGGGAACATGCATATAAAAATTAAGAACTTAGTGCATTTTCCATTCATTCACTCGGGATTGAGGCATTAACTGTGGCCATACGTTCACTTTTCCACCCATAGTCATACCTGTACTTGGGATATTTTGTAGCTTCTTGTAACCAGATATTCCTTGGAGGTTTGAGCAAAATAAGCACGATGTCATGCATATGTACATGTTGAAGAAGTAGGTTGTCGGGCCTGTAAACATTATGTCTAGGTGAGAGAACTATTGGGAATTTCTCTCTGGATGCTGGGAATTTCTCCTTGGATACTGTCAATAGCTAGAAAGCTATGATAATTTATGTTTGGCCTATTGTTGAGGCCCCGAAAGGGAAGTGGGGAAGTCAAAAAACTATTGAGAAAAGAAGGGGAACACTTCCTAGGGTGGGACAGGTTGTGGGAAATTAGAGGTTGTAGGATAGTTGCAACATTCGACACCTTGGCATAAGTGTTTTCATGTTGATTAGACCTTAATATGGATTAGGAACCCTGGTGGAGTTTCTAGCCTTGTCTCAAGGATGAGTTGTTGCTGAGATCTTATGAATAGAAGAGTCTATGGATGGGAGGAAAGTATGAGGTTTGTATGCAGTTGGTGATTTATTTACAAATATAAGTGCCTTTTATGTGTTTGTTTTAATTACTGTGTGATTATTTATGATTTTTTGTTATAATTAAGTTTATAATTACTTCTCTTAGAAATGCATCTTTATTCATATGTAGAGCATTAAAATTTTAATTAATCGGTATTAGAGGAATAAATTTAGTGTTACATTTCCCATTTTGGGATTGGGGATGCTACAACCATCCACCTATTCCACTGACTCGATGGTTCCACATCTTGAAATTTTTACTATAGTTTTCAGGTCCCAAGATTTTAGTCCATTTTTCAGGCATTTCCCTTGCATTTTTGGCAGTTGAAATAGGCCATTCAATACTTGATTATGTAGCCTACTAGACATATAGAACATGGATTAAGATTTGAAATTGTCTAAGAAACACCCTAAACAAAGTTTATATGCAAAATTTGTAGCCTCTGAAAGTTGGCATATAAACTAGCCTCCTTGAGGCCTTCTTTCCTTGTGCCACATCATTTCCTAGGGTTAGTTTTTTGAATCTTTAGGTTTTTTCATCTTATGGAATCATATTTTATGTTAAAAGGGAATTTTTGTCTCTTGCAATGCCTTATTGCAAATGAGCATAGCTAGCACATATCTCCTTAAAGATAAGCTACCACTGTTCTAGCTAGTTTTACAGTCTTTTTTCCATTTCATTCATTAATATGATCTAGGTTTTACTGTCTTATTGTGATGTTTGCAATTTCTGTGTGTTTCTATTTATATTTCTAGTTTTATTTTCAAACTTTGCATAATCTAAAGTAGGCATGGGAGATAGCTTCTTCTTATGGAATTTAGGCCTAATTTGCATAGAAAGGTGGAGTATGCCACCATCGTTTGTTGATCCTACTATCCAAGACAATGTGCATTGAGGTTCATTATTCCTATATGAATGTAATAGGATGACTAGGAAAACTTGTTCCGAGATAGGATGTTATTTGCCACTTCACAAGTACATGGGCACATAATCACCTCCCTACAACTAATAGTTACACTGAAGGCATTTTTTTAAGAGGTAGTTTTGTTTCAACCTTCGTCGTCTGTCAAAATCATATTGAAATACGCCACTTATCATCCTCTACGGTCTATTACATATACCCTCCAGGTTTCTCATCCCCACTTGCACCGTCCCTTCAACACCGACTCTTCTCATCCCCAATTGCACCATCATGGGAATCGAGAAGAAGAAGTTACTAATTTATCGATTGAAGAGTGAATGTTTTCCCCTGGAACATATCAAATACTCTGGCTCTAGCATTCAATTTCTCATTGTTGTATGTGATGTTATATTTAAAACCTTTGAAGAGATCATGTATTCTAAATTCCAAAGGGATTCGACCGATGGATACTTGAGTTCAAGGCCAAGCCATATTCCAGCTACTACTAGCAGCTGAGGGTGGGAATGATAAGGAGCATGTTAAGTGATGACCAGATTGTCAAGTGTGAGGAACTAGGATTAATGGTGGACAAACATTAGCAAGGACTTTGTTTCCAAATTCTCACAACGCCTCTTGGAAAAATGTAGTATAATAATGAAAACATTCCATTACTGTTTCAGATAACTTTTCATGGTAATGGATGGTAGTGAGGGGCTTGTCCTAAGTCATTTGGTGATGGATATACCTAAATATACATCTTATTCATCCCTCCAGCTTTTACAATGATATTGTTTCATTCAGTCTAGAAGTGTGTGTATTGGACCCTTTCCTAGGGAATCTAGTTGGATTTCCTAGGGAATCTAGTTGGACCAGAGTTGTTGTCCGTATTGGAATAGTGAAAAACAAGTGGAGAGTGTTGCAATGGGTCCTATGGGTGGGGTCTTTACCTGGATGTAATTTTTCCTTATTTTATTGAAGCCAAAGGAATGGAATTTTAATTTGAGCACATGTGTTCTTACAATCTCATCTCTTGTCTAGGACCTGTTTTGTGTAAGTAATTTGTGGTGTAATCCATGACATATTTGGTATACTCATTTTCTTTAAAATATGAATAGTATACATGGTTACTATATTCAGGTATGTATACCGAAATAGTTGCAAATACCTTGCAATATAATGTACTCCAAGGAAACAATTGATACCTAAAGACTTGAGCAATCCTACCCAAAGACCTGGGAAATCGTATCTTTTGTTGTAATGTTTGACATTTTCTTTTAGCATTGGTTTAGAGAGTTTCATTATGTTGTCTGATGAGATAAGCTTCCTTTTAAATTACCTTTCTTATTCATGATATTTTTTTATCTATAAATCCCTTTGGATTAACAATGGGGTTAATAACATAACGCACCTTTAATGTCAGATTTCTAAGTGACAATGATTCAAAACCATGGATTGAGTAAATATCCACTACTCAATTACTATCACAAATTGCATAGGTAAGTTTTGATAATAGCTTATTCTTAAATTTTGAATGCTACATTAATGTGGTTACTTATCATCTAGACTTTGTTATTTGTCAGGACTTTGTTATTTATCTTGATATCTGGATGAAGGATTTGTCCTTGAAAATAGGTTGTATTAAAGAACTTTCCATATAGGAATATAATATATCCTTTTAGGTTAGTAGCAGTAAGTGACTAAGTTCTTTACTCACATTTTGATTTTGAACTGACAAAGGACCCAAAGAATGGTTGTGATTTTACTCTATTAATCATGGGTCTCCAATCTACTGGTTTTTTTTCCTCTTATGCAAATCACATTGAACTTTTTGAAGTGGTTATAAGTTCCCAATATTGTGTTGAGTTGGTTAGTAGAATTTGTTTGGGTCATCCTACAAATTTTTCTTCACATTAGTCAGTAGTATATATATTCCTATTCATGAATGTTATGCCATCATATACGCATACACCAACCGAAGAAGGCTACCCATGTTGTAGAAAAAAAAATATGTATCAATTGTCTCCATGATTTAGTTATATACAATACTTTTTGGTTTGTTCACATAATTATGAAACCATTGAATTTATAAATTTCTAGTGTATATTTATGATTGATGTTTATAACCATAAGAAAAAATGTGAAATAAATAATAATTAGTGGGAAATTTTAACTTCATTTTTTTCAATCCCATACCCTTATGCATGGGGGAATTCAATGTAAACCCTATGAAAACCATTCACTTTGTTGTAGCATGCACTACCAGATTACGTTTCAAATATGTTTAATGAATGCGATATGTTATACTTCAAACCAATGAAAAAAAATCAAAAGAATTGAAACCAAATTATTTACCCAATGCACTGTAGCTAGATGGTCACACATTGCTGGAATTTTATTTCTTTGTTAGTTTAGATAAGTCATAAAGTGTAAATATAACAATTAAGGAGTTGTAAAAACCTCAAAGCCAAATCAATCCAACCAGTGTTGCATAAAAATCAAAATGACTCATATTTGTACCTTATTATGACATTTATGTATAAGGTTATGTGTTATTGTGTAATGGTTCTTAGGGGTTGGTAAGAATTTTTAAATTGCATTTTAGATGTGATATTGATTCATGTTAATATTTTTTCACATTTATGGTATTGTTACACATCTAGAGAAGGATAAAATAAATCAACAAAGAAGAATTGCTTTTGCATTTTCAAAACCTTGAAGATTCATTGAACATAATCTTTTTGGTTGACATCGTCTAGACATTTTATCAGAAGGATTTATCCATGTTAATTTCACTTAGGCTTCTTTATTAGAAGTTTGGAAGTAAAATATATAGCATATTTCCTTTAGCTACTAAAGAGTGAAATACTTAGGTGGGTTTCCATACCTAAAAAATAAAAATAATATATACTTTAAATATGTTGGTAAATTACTTTGACATTCCATTGGGTTATAGCTAAAATTGCTATTTCATTTCATGTTGATACACCCAGCTTGCTATGTGTTGGAAAGGAAATTTTGGATACAATTTTGATAATAATCTTAAGTGTAGAAGAAGTGTGCAGAAGAATAAGGAACACTAGGAAGTGCACAGTTGAGGTGCATCCAGGAGGAAAGTTCAGAGAAGGAGGACAATGCACAGACAAAGGAATAAAATAGAGGAACAAAATAGAGGAATAAAGCAAACAGAAGAATAAAGAAGAGAAGAAATATGGAGAAGAAAGAGGATGAAAAGGAAGGATGACAACTCGACGTTCTAAATATGGAAGGACACACAAAAGAAAGAAGAACAATAGTTAGAGTGCAAAAGAAACATGCATATGAAAAAACAGGTAAAATCCATCCGAGCAACTAGTTAACTGGAGTAGTCATGCATTGTAATAGGGTTTTGGGATGAACAAAATAGGGTTTTAAGCCCTAGATTGTATGTATAAATATATAATGGGTTGGGACAATAGGGGTTCCTCTTTGTTCCAATATCAAGGATATAATCTATGTTTGAATATTAAGGAGATGATGCAAAGAGAGAGGAAGGCTTGCACTGTAGAGTGGCTAGGCTAGGAGAAGAGAAAGATAATCATGATGTATCTTTGTAAGCATAGTGCATAAGCCTGGAAAGATTACCAAACACATAAAAAATAATCCATTAGTTCTAGACGTAGCCCAGATTTGGGTGAACCACGTTAAATGTTGTTTTAAATTTATTTTGTGTAATTTTTTATGGAATCTTTCTAGATGCATATTAGAGTAGATTTGTCTTATGTGTATTCATGGTGCAATACTTATGACTTATATAGTAATGAGTTTATAGAGTAATTGGGAATAAAATGTTAATATGAACATGAGATCCACTAAGTAATAAAATAAGATCACTTGCAAAATAACGTGCATCGAACAGATAATTAAGAATGAATGGAACAATAACTTCCCATTCCCTCACCACTGCAGAAACTTGGTTCTTGTAGTCCCAATTGATACCTTGGGTGAGATTTCATCTACGCATGAAGGTGATATGAAAAGGGATGTGTATGAAGGGTTTTTTTGGAGAAATGATAACTTTAACGTAGGGTCTTACAACTACGTGCAGCTCCAACAAATGGTTTCGTGTATGGGACTCAGATTTTCTTATTAAGGGAATGTTTTGGAGGTTGACTAAGAAAGAAATTTTATAATGTTTAGACAAGAATGAACACGATTTTTCATGGAAAGAGAATAGAAACCCTTGGATGAGTAATGAATAGTGGATGAAAAGGTATGTATACACAGAGTTGCATGCAATTTTCTTTGGAGAATTTCCAATTATTCTGATGGAGTGGTTAGAAATATTAGTGGAGAACATTGGAAGGTACCGAGGTGCAGTCCCAAGTAATTGGACTCATGAGTTGGTAAGACAACTGAATTTTCAAAGTAATAACATGTCTCATGCAGTTGATTTCTAGTTGGATAGCATATTAGTAGGATATATTACATAGTTCGTCGTAGATTGTACCCAATCATACAGTGTTGCAAAGAGGGACTTCTTTAAAGGGCCATGTGGAAGGTTCGCAAAATTGTTGGGTATGTGGATAAAGTTTTTGTTGTGTGACAAGTGCATAATGAAAATGGAATCTTAATACTAAGGGGCCTTATGCACATAGGGGAACTGGGGGCTGGCAAAAGGATAGTCTAAGGACAAGAGAGAAGGAAGGAAGTGATGAATAAGGAAGGGAGGCACTGAGAATAAAGAGAGCCAAAGAAGGTATACTAGAGGAAGAATAGTATTTTGGAGAACTATGCAGAGGAAGGAGGTACACGAGGTAAAATATTGGGGTTGAGAAAGGAGATATGCATAGTGAGCCAGAGGGGAGTGGAACTTGCGCAATAATCCAAATTGTGGAGATACAACACATAAGAGAAGAGGAAGAGGAGCTTCAGTCCATTCCTATAATAGAGGAGCTGTTAAGTCCTACTCAAATCAGATCCTTTTTTGAATCCACAACCCTGTGTGCATCACCACAATTAGAAATAATAGTTGAATACTTATCAAAAGAACTTATAGTTCGCAAGGGAGGACATAGTAGTAGCAATCAGAGCAATGAAAGTAGTGCATAGATTCAAAGTCAACCAACATCACCAAGAGGATGAACTACAAAAGGAAACATGGCCGGGGTAGACAACACCCTCAGATTGCCTAAGTTCCAGGGAGTGGGGTCAAAGGACCTAGAACAACATTTGTTTTTATGTGAGACAATTGGCGCCGCGAAGAACGTCCAAGATGAGGCTGTGAAGATTGCACAATTGGAAAAAATGTTTAGAGGCCATGCATTGGCCTGGTACATGAAGCTGCAGAGTACCACACCTACAGGACATGCTAAGACATTGCCTGAGATATGACAAGCATTAATAAAAGAGTTTAATAATCCAAAGTCAGAATCACATTACATTACAGAACTAAAGGAGATCAAACATGTGCAAATAAAGTCGGTATGGGACTTCTATCAAAATTTCAAGGACCTGATGGGAAGGATGACCTTCTAGATCTTGGATCAACAACATCAAGAATGGTTTATTACAAGACTTCTACCACACATTCACAGGCCATTGATTCAAAAAAAAGGTTTTGTTGCATCCCGAGGCTCCAAAGATTGAAATGAAACTGGAATCATCCCATGTAGGAGATAGTGGAGGGATGGCATAGGTTCAGACACAGTTGGCTTCTTTAATGATTCAACTAGAAGAACTTAAAAAAGACAAAGAGAAATGGGAACAAGTCTAGTGTACCAAGTTTAGGAATGAAGGACATCTCAAGGATGAATGCCCATCATTCGTGCAATATTTGGAAATGGGAGCATCGAATACATTACCAGGAGGAGGGTATTGTGAGATATGTAAGAAATGGGGACATCGTCCAACTGAGTTTCCATTATTACAGAAGTATCATAGTACACCAAGGAACTTTTTTTGCAACTTTTTCAAGTCCATTGGACATTAAGAGAAGGATTTCCATACATTTGATTTGATGAGGGAACATACTTCATATATGTATAGGATTCAGGAGGAGAATATTGTGATAGACGAAGGGGGTCAACAAAATAATAATCAGAGAGGTTTTATAATAGGAAATAGAGGAAATTTTGGTTGAGGTCAAGGCAGAGGAAATTTTATCAAAGGAGGAAGAGGATCGATAATATTTTATAAATGTAACCAATTGGGGCACTTAGCCCATGACTACTCGAATCCATGTACAATGTGCACATACTGTAGAGAATTGGATCCGACGATAGAAGATTGTCCTCAACTAGTTGTGAAATGACAGACTAGAGGGAACTAGAACCATAATCAAAATCATAATGTGTATAAAATATCAACCGAAGAACGCAATGAAGGGCCAAGAATATAAGTTGTTAAGTGGTGAAGAGCGAGAATAGGAGTTGATATGGAAATTGGAGGGAAGCAATATGAGAAGTGGGTAAGGAATTCAACAAGACCCATGCCACCCTTTGATCCTTAGCAAGAAAAGGAGACATATCATAGGGGAAGGAAAGAGATACTTGGAAAGGATTGGGGAGAATAAACATCATTTGTGCCTCATAACAGAGATCATGTTGTACCATTAAAAACAAATGGGAAAGTGGGCACTCTAAAAGAATTCTTGAGAAATTTCATAGATCTAATGAAGGATGAAACTGCACTGGAAAGACTATATGAGATGATTGATCATTGTACACAGGAAATGGAAACTCCCATAGCACAAAGGGTGGTGAATCAGGTATAGCACAGAAAGAGGACCAATGGAGAATTCAAATTCAGTGAAAAAATTGGGGAATATGATGTGGATAATGTTATCTTTGACTTGGGGTATGATGTGAATGTATTGCCTAAACATGCCTCGGAGATGATGGGAAAACCCAAGATAGTATGGTCTCCTTTTCAATTAAGTCTTGCAAATCAACACAAAATAGTATCGATCGGTCGATTGACAAGAGTACCTATGAACATGGATGGTGTGTGCAGTGTGGCAGAATTTGAGGTTATTGAGACCGTAGATGACAGTCAACCATATATAGAATTGATGGGACTATAATGGGCTTTTGATAACCATGTGATCATTATATTGAAGAGGAGGGAGATGATATTTGAAGTTGGAGATTTGAAAATTACTGCACCATTGGACCCAGTAGAAGGAAAGAGATACATAGAGCTAGCAAGAGGAAACTTCATTGACAATTTGTATGACATGACTACATGGATGGATGATTATGTCAACCCTACTTCAGATGGTGCATTAAGTTGGAGAAGTATATGTTCATGTGAATCAGACTAAGAATAAGGTTTAGAGCATTGTTAGGAGAGGATGCATGAAGTCTCAACTAGATGATGTGCATGCATGACCCAATATTTGCATTGGATTGGAATAGAGCTATGCAATCCACTAAAGTAAGATGGATTAACTGATATAAGGTTGTTTATAAATTCATTTTATTTGCAGGTACCTGAATAGCAAAGGCTGCTAGCACTAAATGTTTTCCTAAAACCAACTCCAACCATATGGTGAGTTGCACACAAAGAGGGGATGAAAGATTGGTCACAGTGAAAAATACTAATGCAAGTAAGGTTTGGTACTGAGGTAGAAAACATTGCGCATAAGTATACATGAGAAAGTGATCCAGCAGGTCATGTTTCACAGTGTAGGACCTTATGGAGTTCAGTACGAGAGACAAAATGGACGTGCATATTTATACAGACACTAGACACAATTATGAAGAAATGATATTTGGAATTGGAAATGCGTCAAGAGACAAGAGAATGGGATGAGTTGGTTGAGAGGTTCAAATTCACTTTTACATTTGAACATGAATCTCCATAAATAGATGTAGCACTACAGGATATTCGAACAAAGATCTTTTCATAAGATGGGACGATGGAGGTGGTACTACTATGTAGTGTGCACAAAGCCAATATAAA
>ML827455.1:57821-68917 GCA_009831015.1 Picea engelmannii | reverse complement strand
TTTTCTTTTCCGATCCAATATGCACACAGGATGCACTTGCAGGACACCTTCTTGCTCCACCTAAATCACATTCCAATCAATTACATGAAACATGAAACACATATTTTGTAAGAAATTAAACATGAAACACATTATGTATACTCATGGATGTAGTTAATGCAAGCGTACATGCAACTGGCCCAATCCTTTCTAGGATTTCAAATGGCCCACAAAATCTGGCTACTAACTTGGTGTAGTTTCCCAATTTCAGGGAACTTCTATTGGATTTTATTTTCAGGAAAACATGGTCACCCACTTTGAAATCTCTGTGGGTTATGTTCCTATCAACATAAATTTTCTACCTGTCTTGGGCAGCCTTTAAATTCTTCCTAATTTTTAGTGTCTGTTCTTCCATTTCCTTGAGAAACTCTGGCCCAACTAGTTTTATGTCAGCTGGATTATCCCATCTTACTGGAGTATTGCACTTTCTACCATAAAGTTCTTAAAATGGGCTCATCTTCAATGATGCTTGATGCCCATTATTGTAGGTGAATTCTACCAAGTGTAGGTAGTCTTCCCATTTCAATGGTTTTTCCATCACATACATCCTTAGTGTGTCTTCTATTACTCTATTCACCCTCTTTATCTGTCCATCAGACTCAAGATGATAAGTTGTGCTAAAATTCAGATTCATTATGAATCCTTTGAACAACCCCTTCCATAAATTTGAAGTAAACTTCAGGTCTCTGTCAGACACAATTGTCTTGGGAAGTCTGTGCAATCATGCCACTTCCTTCATAAAAACGTCGACAGCATCTGCTGCCTTGTGAGTAGTCTTTAACATAATGAAATGGGAATCTTTCGTAATGTTATCCACCACCACCATGATTGAATCATGTTTCTTTCCGGTTCTGGGCAACCCAATGATGAAATCCATTGTCACCACTTCCCACTTCCACTCAGGAATGGGTAAAGGTTGCAGCAACCATGTTGGGTGCATGTGCTCAACTTTAACCCTCTGACACTCCATACATCTAGCGATGTATTCAACAATATCTTTCTTCATACCTGGACAATAGTAATGGATCTTGATTTTTGTTATGGTTTTGTGATATCTAGGGTGCCCTGCATAAGGCACATTATGCATTTCATGAAAAATCATAAGTCTTACATCCTAGACATTAGGTACATAAATTTTGTTCTTGTATAGAAGTGTTCCATCGGTTTCCAATTTATAATTCTCCACTTTCTGTGGCATCTTACTTTTTTGTATCTTTGCTGTCAAATCCTTGTACTGCAAATATGTATTTACAGCCTTTGAAATTATTCCCTTTATATCAGTTCAGCACATGCTAATGGTTGTAGCATGTAATTAGTGTACTCTCCTATTGAGTGCATTAGCCACTTTATTCTCCTTCCCTTTGATATGCTTGATATCAAAATCGTATTCACGGAGAAAATCCAACCACCTACTCTGCCTAGCGTTCAAGGTTGTTTGGTCAAACAAATACTTCAAACCATTATGGTCTGTTCTCAGTTCAAACCTCCTTCCCATGAGGTAATGCCTCCATTTCTTTAAAGAGTGAACTATGGCTGCCAACTCCAAATCATGAGTTGCATAGTTCCTTTTGTGCTCTTTCAACTTTCTAGATTCATAATAGATTACGAATCCATTCTCACTGAGGACTCCTCCCAGTCCTTCTTTGCATGCATTAGTGCACACCATGAAATCTTCATTTGGATCTACAATCCTTAAGATTGGAGCACTGGTTAACAGTTGCTTCAATTTCTAAAAGATTTTCTCACAATCATCTGTCCACTGAAATTTTTCTCCTTCCTTTGCAAGGAAGTGATAGGGTGAGCTATCCTCGAGAACCTTGTGATAAACCTTTTGTAATAACCATCTAGACCCATGAAGGAAATGAATTCTTTCATTATTTGGTGCTAATCATTCTCTAAATGCCTCAATCTTCTCATGATCTACAACTATCCCTTCCTTCAAAATAATATGTCCCAAGTAATGGATCTACTCCTTATAAAACAAGCATTTACTCAACTTGGCATACAACTGGTGCTCTCTTAGCACTTGCCACACCATCCTAAGATTTTCTTCATGCTCTTCCTATGACTTGGAATATACCAGAATGCCATCCAGGAAGACTATGACAAACTATTCTAGATAGTCCCTGAATACACCATTCATCAAGAAAATAAAAACAACGGGTGCATTCGACAACCCAAACAACACCACTATGAACTCGTAATGACCATACCTTGTTCTAAAGGCGATCTTGTTGATGTATTCATATTTTATCCTTACCTGGTGATATCCCAACCTGAGGTATATCTTCGAAAATATCTTTGCATCCTTCAACTAATCGAAGAGGCAATCAATCCTCGACAGAGGGTATTTGTTCTTTACAGTTACTTTGTTCAATTGCCTAAAATCGATACACAATCTCAACATCCCATCCTTATTCTTCACGAACAGGAATGGGGCACCCCAAGGTGACACACTTGGCTGTATGTACCCCTTCTTCAGAATCTCTTCAAGCTGTAATTGCAACTCTTTCATCTCTGGCATACTCATTCTATAGGGAGGTTTTGACAGTGGAGCTGCTCCAAGCTTCAAATTTACTGAGAATTCTATATCTGTTTTCGTAGGTATTCGGGGTATCTCCTGAAATATATCATCAAAATCCTTTAGTACCACATGGTATTCGATATTTGACACTTTATCCTTAGATGTTTCCTCCACATGGGTTGCAAAGAAGGATGGAGAATGAAGAATGTGTACGGACTTGAGAGCCATAAATAAGATTACCATCAGACACAGATTTCCATTACCAAGGATGGATGACTTGATGGATTGCTTCAGTGGAGCTAACTATTTTTCAAAAATATATTTGAAAAGTGGATATCACCAGATCAAGATGAGAGAAGGTGATGAGTGGAAAACAACATTCAAGATGAATGAGGGGTTATACGAGTGGCTTGTTATTCCATTTGGCTTAACAAATTCCCCAAGAACTTTTATGAGGCTAATGAATGAAGTATTAAAGGATTTCATCGGTAAAGTTTTTGATTGTGTATCTAGATGATATATTGGTGTTTATAAAGAGTAAGGAAAGAACACTTGAGACATTTAGCATTGATGATGAGGAGGCTACAACGAGAGAAGTTGTTAATCAATTTGAAAAGGTCCTCTTTTTTGAAGACATAACTCATATATTTGGGTTTTGTTATTTCTTCAAATGAGTTGAATATGGATCACGAAAAGGTGAAAGAAATCAAAGAATGGTAGTCACTAAAGAATATCTTTGAGGTAAGAAGTTTTCATGGGTTAGCAAGTTTTTATCGAAAGTTCATCAGGAATTTTAGCAGGATTAGTGCTCATATGATGGATACAGTGAAGAAAAGACACGATTCTTTCAAATGGATAGAGGAGGCTAAGAGGAGCTTCAACATATTGAAGGAGAAGATAACTGAACAACCAATTCTTGTTCTACCAGATTTGAGAAAGACATTTTAGGTAAGGTGTGATTCAAGTGGATTTTCAATTAGAGCGGTCTTAAGCCAAGACAACAAACCAGTTGCATATTTAAGTGAGAAGATGAATGAAAAGAAACATAAGTACTCCACATATGACAAGGTTTTCTATCCCATAATCCAAGCATTGAAGAAATGGAGGCATTATCTCATACCAAAGGAGTTTGTTTTGTATAGAGACAATCACGCTTTGCAATTCATTACCAGACAGGAGAAGTTAAACCATAAACATGCTAAGTGGATAGATTTTATGCAAAATTTCACTTTTTTCATTAAACAAATTTCTAGAAATGCTAACAAAGTTTTTGATGCATTGAGCATGAGGATTTTAATTCTGCAAGGATTTCAAATCAAAACCTTGGGGTTCGATCACCTTAAGGAAATGTATCACAGTGATCCAGGCTTTGGAGCAACATATGAAGCATGTGAAAATCCTGTGCTCAGAGACACAAGCCAGTGGGCCAAATATCTGATTCAGGATGGGTTGTTGTTCAAAGGATGTCAGTTGTGTATACCTAGATGCTCGATGAGGGCGAGTTTGTTGAAGGAAAAGCATAGCGTAGGTCTAGCCAGACAATTCAGCCATGAAAAAACATTTTCTCAAGTAGCCAGTTCATATTATTGGCCAGGTATGAGAGTGGAGGTGAAGAAATTTGTGAACAACTATAAGATTTGTCAGTATGCCAAGGGGAAGAAACAGAACAGTGGATTGTATCAGCCATTTCCTATTCCAGAGAGACCTTGGGATGCGATAAGAATGGATTTTGTGATGGGATCGCCAAGAACACAAAGAGGAAATGATTCCATATTTGTGGTGGTGGACAGGTTTTTGAAGATGGCACACTTTATCCCATGTGAGAAGACTAGTGATGCAACGCATGTTGCAAACTTGTTTTTCAAGGAGATTGTGAGACTCCATGGATTGCCTAGAATTATAGTTTCAGACAGGGATACCAAGTTTGTTGGTCATTTCTAGAGGACGTTGTGGAAACATTTGGGGACATAACTATGTTTTAGTTCTGCATTTCATCCACAAATAGATGGACAGGCCGAGGTGGTGAATAGAAGACTAGGGGATTTGCTGAGGATTTTGGTCATTGAACACCATAGTCAGTGGGATCAAATTCTAACGCAAGCCGAGTTCGCATATAATAACTTAGTGAATAGAAGCACTAGGAAAATTTCATTTCAAATCGTGTATGGAATGAATCCGAGAGGATTTTCGGAATTAAGAGATCTGAAGAAAAGTGAGTTTAGAAGCACGAGAGTGGAAGATTTTGTTGTAGAGATGCAAGAAATTCACAATCAGATCAAGGAGAAATTGAAGAAGACCAACAATGAGTATAAGCGCAGAGTTGATCAACACAGGATAAATCTTGAATTGGAATTTGGAGATCAAGTTCTAGCACATCTGAGAAAGGAAATATTCTCGGGGGAAACATATAATAAGCTGAAGTTGACAAATATAGGGCCACGTAAAATCTTGAGGAAGTTTGAAGAGAATGCTTATGAGTTAGAGCTGCCAGAAGATGTGGGTATATCGCCCATATTCAACATTGCCGACATGTACCTTTATAGGGAGGATGGAACTAAAGGAGCTGAAGATCAAAGGAAAATTCAATGGGAGAAATAGATTCTTGTAGAATAAAATCCACAGATGGAAAAGATCATAGATCAAAGATTTAGAAAGAAGACCAGAAGGAAGACATATTTTGAATACTTGGTGAAATGGAAAGGACGACCAGTGGAAGATGCCAGTTGGGTTAATGAATAAGAGATCTAGAAGCATGGAAGATCGGTGTAGGAACTCATGAGAAGGAGTCCATGAATTTTTCAGCCAAGGGAGTATGATGCAGGAGCATCACCAACAAAGCACAAGCATGGAGGACAGTTGGGCGCACTAGTGCACATTTTGAAATATTTTGAATTTCAATTTGATCAATGTATTAATGAGATATCTGACAGAACTTTTGAGTTATATATGTCTTTAAATATTGAATCCTAAACTATCATGAAAGATTGATGGGGGAATGTATTTCGTTTTATGGATTGGATCATAGTACATATTGAGAGCATGCGCTCTTATCTGTCTGACGCAACATTTATTGTAATAGGAATTAAGAAGTTGATATCTTTTAATTCCATTTAAGGTAGCATAGAGTAGTTGGAGGGAATGATCGAAGAGTGCCCCTTTGTATAAATCTTTGTAATATTTCCCAGTAAGGGTTGTTGTTAGTTGTTGATGATAGTGGTTGTCAATTATTGTTGATAATTTTTTTAGGGATAGAGGGGAGTCGAGGAATAGCTGAACCTATCTTACTTAGGTCAAGGAGTAGTGAATAAAAATGTATGTATGTATACAATTTTAAGTTGGATGAATATAACAGAGATATTGTCCCAAATGTGTGTATGGATGTATCTATCTTAATGAATGGTAGAGTTTTCTATTATTTCTCAATTCTCTGTTATTTTTGTTCTTGAATCCATGAATGCATTTTCATTGTTGAATGTATGAATTATTGTGGAAAATAGATATGTTACAAATGGCTTCTCCTTCTTGAGCGAGTGCAAGGTGTGCATAGTGTCTGGAACGAGTGTGTGACTAAGTCTGTTTCAGTTCAAAATCTCAGAAGAGATCGTGGAACTTATATGTCTTCAAGGAGTGCATCGACAATCGCAAGAAGTGAAAAATCATTCACATAGGAGTGAGTGAAGAGTGAATTATGTTGCAAGGTGTGCATAGGCTAGGAATTCGACTAAGTGTCAAAGAGGTTCTTCAAGGGAACAAATCAAAGAAGGAGAGCTCGGGAGGGAGAGTGGTGGAAATTTTCAAGGAAAGGAGACCGCGAAGTTTATTGTCGAAGTCAGTGAGTGCAAGATTTTTTCTCAAAAGGAGAAGAACGATTCCAGACCATTTGATCTGGTAGAACTACATGGAGGATAGCTGCGAAGTATTTCAATATTTCATAGATCGACAAGTTGGAAACTTGACGAAAGATAAGTCACGAAATCCGAAGTCATGATTCAATCTCGACCATTGATCACAGGAGAACACGTGAAGATGGGATCCAAGAGTTTGTGAGTCGCAAAATCTGAACCATTGTCGGGCCGACAGATCTGAGGAGACGCATGGTGTAAGTTCAAAGACTCAGAGCTGAGGGATTTAGGAAGGAGTGAATAAAGGATTCATAATATCCCCGAAATCTGAAACCGTGAAGGAGGTAGACCCATGGTCACATCCATGGTCACTCACGGAAAGAGCCTCTGTGTTTGGGTGGAATAGTTCTGGGTACCGCAGAAACCCAAGGAGTCACTTTGACTCGGAAATTCAAACGATCCAAGACCGAGAGGTCAAGAATCCCTTTGGAGGGAAGGCGGTTTGCACCAATATTGTTGGTCGTCATTGATGTCAACCATTGGAGAGTAATATTGTAGATTGATGTCAACCCTTAGTGATTGATTTCAACCCTTGGAGAAATTCCAATAGCACAAAGGTTTGGGTAATGGACCCATGTTTTTTTTATGTATAATGGTATGATTTTTAATATATTTGAAGGTAATACTATTCTATATGGGTATTACATGTCATTCCATTTCCGGTGGTATGTGGAACATCACATAACTCCTCACGGTTAGAGAGTTATGGCCATGTGAAGTTGGAGAACCCGGGTTTGGGTAATGGACCCAATTTTGTTTGATGTATAATGGTATGTTTTTTGATATATTTGTAGGTAAGACTATTCTATATGGATAGTACATGTCATTCCATTTCTGGTGGTATGTGGAACATCACATAACTCCTCACAATTTGAGAGTTATGGCCTTACGAATTTGGAGGACCCTCGTATGTTGGCTTGAAGCCCCAAAAGGTCAAAGTAGTCAAAGTGGTTTAAGATATTTTAGAAGGTAAATAATAAACTGAAGTGATGAGTGTACTATAATTCAAATTGAATACAAAATGAATTATTTAAATAATAAAGTTAATGGAGAAATTACTAAGTTAATAAGTGGATATAAGTGGGTTAGCCCTAAAATAAGGAAAGTGGTTTAAGATGGTTAGAATGTAACCCCTTGAGGTAAAGTGAAGTGATGAGTGTACTATAAGTCACGGTGGATGCAAAATAAATTATTTAAATAATAAATTTAATCGATAAATTACTAATTGGACAAGTGGTTAGAAGTTGGTTAACCCTGAAATAAAGAAAGTGGGTTAAGATAGTTAAAAGGTAACCCCTTGACGAAGATGCATGAAAGTATAAATAAGAGGCAAGGCTGTCTCATTTCAATCACACTTGAGAATATTGAATATCTAAAGGTGACTGAGCTAACCAAAGGATATCTAAGCCTAATTTCAGAGAGAATGTGAAGTAAAGAAGGACGAAAGTCAAGGGAGGATAAATTCTTTTGATGATGCTTTATAATGTATGTTATTTATAGGTCATCTCACCATTTTCCCAATAAATTTTTTTATAGAACGATTCAGACTGTAAAATTGTCAAGCCATTGAGAAAGCATATCCAAGTAGCTGTGGTACAAATTTCAGGTTGTGGGTTGTTGTATTTTTCGAGCTACAATTCCTGGAAAATAGGGTTTGTGGATAGTCCTAAAACTAGTCTAAAACAAATGTTTTGGATAAAAACGTCATAACTTCTTCATAAAAGATCCAAATTCAGTAAGACAAAATGTCTTCGTTAGAGTATAGTATATAGTATTTTTTGTAAATTGTTCAGATCAAGACAACAAATATTTTGTGCAGGTCACGCTCTACAAGTTTTCTCTCTAGAATAAGCTAGAATTCAATAAGGTATGTCATTGATTCTATAAATATTTTTCTGAGAGGTTCCAAGTAGTGACATTTGGAGAAATTGAACAAAACACATTGAAGAACATTGTGTACTATTTTCAGATCTTTATTCATTGCAGGTACATAGTTATGATTATCCCAAGTTAGGGTTGTTGACTAATCCAAAACTAGTCATGTGAGACTAAAGAAAAGTTTGATTAAAATGCTAGTCTCTTGTTATTAAAGTTAAGGAAGGTTTGCAGGTATGTGATCATATACACAAGGTCTATTACATATTTACAAATCATATTTGGATGATGAAATTGATGAGGGCTTTTGGTTGAGGTACATGTTGGGTACATGGTTGAGACAAGTAGTTGATGAGTTGGCACATACATTAGGTGTATAGTTGATCATGTTGGTACATCTTGATGAGTCATAGTTAAAGAGTAGTTGATACATGATTGGTACATACTTGGTACATGGTTGGAGGCACTTGTTAGTTTTATTTTTGACACTTGTTTTATGGATGATGTAGCATACTTGTATTGGTATATTATTAGAAGAACATATTGATCATGGTGATGATTATGAGTTGTTGTGTTATGTTGGTTTGATGCACATCTTTGAGAGTTGTCTTGGTGATTGATATTGGTGAGTAGATATGATTTGGTTGATAATATTGAYGAGACATGTTGTTGTGATAGTTTKTTTGGACRGGTTTTTGTGACATGTTATTTGTACAGGTTTGGTTCATGGTTGATGCACTTGTTCATGATGCAGGTTGAGGTACAGGTTGGTGCATGATTTTTGAACKTGTTTATGGTAAGGTTGAYTGTAGGTTGTTTGGTACAGGTTGGTGCATGGTTGATGAACTTGTTTATGGTATAGKTTGATTACAGGTTGAGGTACAGGTTTATGCATGGTTCAGGTTATTGGTATAGGTTTTTTGGTGCAAGTTGATTAGTATTGGTTTACAACAGTATATMTCACAGTGATAGTGTGACAATGGTTCCATCATTATACTTATATGTTAGGGAGGTTTGGTGGGGCAAGGAYAGGTGATTGTAGCCACCTTCTAGTTGTATCRAGAGAACATAGGGGGTTGTAGCCTCCTTTTGGTTGTAGCTAGAGAATTGGGGAGTTGGARCTTCCTTAAGTTTGTATCTTGAGAAACTAGGGGGTTGGAGCCTGYTTCCAGTTGCAGCTRGAAAAAAAAGGAAGTTGGTGATTCCAATGAATGTAATTCTTAAAGACATATAAGAAAAATCATTCCATGKTTTTCTCCTGCTTTGGGTTTCCATGTRAAACACTGGTGTATTGTGTATGTGTGTGATTTGTCATTTGTTCATTGTTTATTTACTCTGCAACTATTGGATGATAATTCTACATTGATATAACACTTTCATTTTATGGTGAAAAATGATTAAATTGCTCTATTACTAATTCACCCCCCTCTCAGTAATCGAACAATTCTTATTCATGTTAGTGCTCTGGAAAAATCCTACCAGGGAATAAAACATCTCCTTGTCCATATTATTCTTGAATAAGTGAGTAATTATATGATCCTTCACTGAATCTAGAATTACCTACTCAACCGTGATCTCTTTCTTCTCATGAGATTCCAAATCTATCGGATCTGTCAGTGGAAAAACTACTTTGACACTAACTCCCAAAGGTCATACTCCTTCAACACTAAAGTAACTCTTAATTTTCAAGATAGGAAGTCAGATGCTCCATCCAATCTATATTAAACTCTCAGACTTTCTTATGGCATCCCTTAGACCTGGTAAACTGCCCTTGAAATAACCTACTACTAAAATTTTCCCTATACTGACATGTATGACCTTGTACACACTTGCCACAACTAAACCTCGCATATGTATGTGAATTTCCTTAATAATATCATGTATGTACATGACTTCTCCTTTTGTAACCTGCATACAACTATCTATGACTTCAAAACCCTAGTTCTTTCTTAGTATTGTTGTTTCTCTAAAATTCGACCTTTCATTTTTTACTGTTGGTTATGGATATACTAAGATCTCCTTGAAGATATGATAGCTATGCTATCAACTATTGTGAATTTGAGATCAACATTCCTCTAAAAGTGACAGATCTAAAACCATGTTGATTTTACCCTACTCCAACACCTAGGTACCTTGTTATCTAATTATTTCCTTGTCGTAAATCAAATTAGTAGATCAAAAAACATAATACACTTGATGGAATAATAAACTCAAATAAATATAGTGGAAGCAATACTAGAAACTAAAATCTTAATCACAGTACACAAAAGTATTCTTCCCATCAACTAAGCTTATCAATCAAATAACTTCAAATCTTACAAGGGCTCCCTTACTAGGAAAATGGCCCATGAAGAAATACAAAAAAATTTAGAAAGAAAGTGCAAACCCTAGCAATCTCCTAGTCTATTGTACTATCTCTAACTTTCATGTTTTTTGAGATGTACGTGTATTTCCTTAACAAAACCCATGTATATGTTCATGTATCAATTGAAACCCACATACACATACTCAAAGAGTATACAAAAAAAATTGTACGTTGTGACCCTGTTGTTGCAGTTTCAATTTGATGAAACTCACTTGTGTCTACCTCTATTCTCTCTTATCCCTGACCTGATATATATATGGAATTTCTTCTCCACATGTCCAAGATCTCCTTGAATCAAAATCCTTCATGATCTAACCCTCTCTATATCAAAAGGGTATACAAAGTGATCATGTTGTTGTGGATCCAATTTGTTGAAAACCCACTTGTGGTT
>ML827454.1:8334-20412 GCA_009831015.1 Picea engelmannii | reverse complement strand
GTTTAAAACTTACAGTTTCATCTTGAACATCCGAATTGTTTGAGGTTTAATTCGACTTTCGTTTCCTTTTAAAGGGTAATTAGGGTAATCAAAGGGTTTGTTGTATTGAGCACAATTTCCAGGATTTCTTCCTATTATCCTCTACTGTATTGAGCATGGTTTGTTGTATTAAGCATGGTTTCTAGAGTTTCTTCCTATTACCCTCCTTATAGGGTTTCCACCTATTACCCTATGCTAGATCCACACTCTTCATATTTATGTGCTCACTTCAATCGGTTGTAGATTTTGAGATCATTACAACTATAATACCTTTTTGAACTAGTGCAGTCAATTAAAGTTAAATCAATGACATAAGAAGCAAGTTGTAATTTTGTTTTCATATTGGGACTATAATAGTGATTATATTCATAAAAAAATGATTTATTCCCTTGTGAAATCAACCTTCAATTTATGTTAGAACCCTATTTTGCAACATGATTTATCTTTTTACCTAGGAATCATATTGAAGTTGCACTTGCACCATCAAAAGAAATGTTTGGATTCCATTTCCAATTGGGGTCATAATAAGGAATTTGAATAGTATTTGTATAAGTTACAACCATTTTAATTTGGAAACTCAAAAACTTCATGGAAATGGAAGATCCACTAGTTATAAGGTTCTCCTCTATATATTTCAATTCTTCCTAAAGGATTTATTTTGTGTTTTGAATAAACATAGATAGATTATATGCAGATCATTGGTTGCTCCTAGATTCAATCCAAAATGTCTTTGATAAGTTCTTCAAAAGAGGAATCTACTCATGAATCAACCAACAATAGTCTCTAGACTAAAATGATGCGAATGATGTAGGATATGGAAAGAGTCTTCCAAGAGTTTTTTTTCTTACAAAATCATTATCAAAGAAACCCAATATCAACAATTTATTTATAACTGGAATCCAAAATGGACATTCCTATGTTTGATGGAAACTTCAATAGTAGAATCTTGGCTCCTTGTTACGCAGTTTAGAGGCATAATTTAATAATTAACCTAAGGTTACTATTCGACTAAAGATCAAAATTGTTGAATTCCATATGGAATAATTTTCTTTATATTGGTGGAAAAATCACCAAATGTTTCTCACTTTTTGAGAAAGGGAAATCACCCAATGGGATGATTTCAAATTTTCCATGTAAATGAGGTTCTAACCTCCTGGGTATCGAGCAAATCTACGGGCACAGTGACATAAAAGTCAACAAATTCCAAGCCAATTAATCAAGAAATTCATCGAGTTATTCAAAAAACTTATGATCAAATTTGACATTTCAAATCTAGAAGATGCACTTAAGATCAAGTTTCTTCCCATCTTGCTTCTTAATATTCAAAATGAAATATCTATGTTTGAAGTAAATTATTTTTACAATGATTATAGAATATCCATAGCTATTGAAACAAAACTTTGGTATAAGTTTGTGAGGAAGATTTCTAGAAATTATAATACTCATTCATCAAGCACTTCAACTTCCAAGCCTTTTTTCAAACCCCATGGATAGTGAAAGCGTTTACAATAACCTCCTCCTTCTACTAGTAATGGAAAGAGAAATTAGTGCACATACCATAAGAAGTAGGGGCATTCCAATCAAGAATAGGATGATGCAAAGAGTCTAGGACTATCCTGATAGAGTAATAATAGGTTGATGAAAAGGGTGAAGTATAAAATTGAATTTCTCCAAATCCACAACTTATTATGACGACTAGAGATTATGTAGTGAATCTAAAGGAAACACTCTTCACAAAAAGATTGCCAAGTAAAAGATAATTTGGTTTCTCTCATCATTGATGATGGCAATAACAAAAACCTATAATCTCAAAAGTTGGTTTCAAATTGAAATCTTACTACTACAATCCACACTAATCCCTATCCCTTAGGTTGGGTTACAAATGTTAGGGATACAACACTGGTATCCAGGTAATGTGCAATCACTTTCAACATTGATCCCTTCAAGGATACACTGCACTTCTTGATATTCCTATTGATAACACAACTATCATGCACAATACTTTTACAAATACACTATATGGATAACATATGGTGTTGGAGTCACATCCATGATTCGATTCTACACCATCCTATCGAGCCTTCTTGCCATTGATGGACCTGCTTCTTATTGTCCCTTCAAATTTCTCCCCATAGTCCTCTACTCGAACAAAACTCTTCCAATCATCTCATGGGATCCTTCAACTTAAGCAAGAAAGAATTATTGACCATCAAAATCCTCTATATCCTCATATTTCCCTCAATAAGGATTCACTTTGTCACCTACTTTCACATATGAAAATTATGAAGAAAAATGTTATTGAACATGGGATGTGCAAGGGACCCTTTTAAATGGATAATTTAAAAAATTACTTGATCCATCCACACATGTCTACCCATAGGAAATACAATGGGTAAATCAAAACACCCTTAAGGAGGGTCCCTAAGGAACTTTGGATATAAAGAACATCCCACTAAATATTTTATAAGGGTATTAGGATTAATCATATTTCGTGATAGTTTATATTGTATATTAATACAATATGTTACACCAGACCTTAAAATAATATCTCACCCTAGACTAACAACTCAAGGCAAGAGGCATAAATTCATCCAATGGAAATGAAGTGTTATATATTTCAATTCCATTGACCAATAATCCCTACAAGAACATAACCCTACTTGAAATGATTAAGCAAGTTCACATCCCCCATTGTTAATGTGATTATGTAGTAATAGTAGTGGATTCATTGAGAATAAATTAATGGTAGTGTAGTAGTCATAATAGAGGACACAAATTTTCATGGGGTTTCATTACTTATGTTGAGAATCCTAAAGGTAATTTATATCCTCTCACTATGAATATAGAGTATGCCTTCATTCAAATCATGTACATCATACAAGGAATGTTTATATTGGGTACACCCTATTTCCTTCATCTACCCAACCAAAATATGTAATGTTGCATGGATTTTCTAAGACTAAGGATTTGACAGGTCTCCTATAATGAATGCATTACCTTTTTATCTTATTCAATTAATAAACTATATCCAACAAGTTTTTTCACTCCTCTATCCTTCATCATTGTTCTCACCTTTAGTACATCATCCCATCTACTACTGGCAACATAAATGTTTGATAAAAATATATCGAATCTGACATATTTCATAACTAAGTAAAAAGTTGTCCTGCTACATGTTCTCCTAGCTCACATTGTACTAAATATTGTAGGAACCAAGAAAATCTATGCATGCTCTTGGAGTAGGTACTATTGGGATTTTTTCAATAAAGTTATATGCTTCATCCAAACATCCAACACAACCAAGAAGGTAAATTGTACTTACATAATGCTCCATTTGAAGCACAATGCAATAAAATTTCCTCGAGTAATGGAAGTGTTACCAACCCTTTTCCAATAACAATGTGGGATTGCACACATACAAACACAAATAAGAAATGGTTTAATTTTTCCTCTAACTCTTGCATTTAAGAAAATAGTGTTGGGCCAACCTCACCATGTGATTGGATCATATACCCTATTATCATTGCATTTCAAGTGAACAAATCCATATAATATATTTAAGCAAGGAATTGGTGGATGAACCCCATACATACATTTTTTCATGCATGTGTATTATAGAATTCCGCACACACACACATTGAACTGAAATCCACTTGTGATTATGTAACCACGAATCCTTCCACCTTGATACAAAATTGCTAAATGAGCACATGGGCCCTCACCATTGTAGCAACATTGGGTTTTACATTTATCAGTTGTATTTGATTTAATAATAACAAAGCCTCATTGGCATGTACATAATGGGACTACCCTACAATATAATTCCATGCAAATACCTGTCTTTTAGGTATCTTATCAAACAAGTAACAAGTCATATCTATATGCCCATGTTTTTCATAGATGTCTATAAGGGAATTGCAATATCATGGAAATCATTTCTTAGTATGTATACATAGTCATGGATCCAATTTCCTTGTTCCAAATATATGGATTGGGAAATGGTGACAAGTACCACACCATACAATTGTATTTGATGAAATAGTATTATGACCTCAATGGATTATTTATTCTAAGCATATCATGGATTCATTGTATTCCATAGCTAAAGTTGGATTAGAAACCATAAATACCTACTCAATAATACATTACATCTGAAGATGAGTTCCTTTGAGGACAATCAATATGTTTAAAAGAAAAAGCTTAAATCCATTTTTATAAAGTTGAGAATGGCATACCAACTGAAAGAATGTATAAAAGATGAAAATGCCACATATGTCCCACCAAGTAATGGGCTCATATAAAACTTGGAATTTTTTCCAAAGTACTTCTCTATTGACTTTGTCAATATAAGAAACATCTACAGAACAACAAATGAAAAGAAAATTTAGATAAACAATGAATGTGAATATGATAATAAAAAAAGGGATATAAAACATTCATGTCCTACCTATGCAGGGTAAGGGAAATAAAATTCTTGGTAGGCATATTACCAAATCGTAGGACTATGGTAGCTCTTCTGTTTTACCAAGACAAATCTTCATTGCAAAATAAGAAATGTGAAAGTCTCTGAAATTACTCTCGAACTGAGATCAAGATTCTCCAATGTGAATTCATTACCATGAAGAAATGACTTTGTGAAAAAATGGTTTCACTGCTCGGTTTACTTGGTTGTGGTGCCAAGTCCAATGCTCAAAAACATCGTAGGAAAACAATATTCTACATCAAATTTTCAAACCCAACAATTAATAATCACTCATTTTCCCATTTATTACATTTAGTCAAAGAAATAAACAATATGCCTCATGCTTTGTTCTTACCATTTTCATCATCACAACCATGGGAGATTCAATAAATATATAATCATCCATTTGTATGATCATGGATGGAGGTAAATGCTAAATGCACAGACTTGGGGATGTACCCTTTGAATTATCTACCCTACATGCTATTATTGAAAAGGCTATATAGATATCATGCTTGACACATGCATTTCGATGATGTCTATTTAGGTAAAGGATGTGGATAAATTCAATCATATCATCACTAAATATGTTTTCGCATTTGATGGAGTGTAGATACAACCAAAGAGGTACCTATCATAGCTATCATCCTTGAGTGAGGGAATTTATGGAGGGAGGGGGGAAAGTGTTATGACATCCAACACATCTATCAGGGCGAGATAAACTAGAGGTGAAAAATTCAGAAGCAAATTCTGTAGGTGCATGGAATTATTTCATGCTGGAGGAGGTTCATGTTCATATGATGATGAGAGCATAGGTGATCTCGAGGTTCCTTTTAGGTACAAACATATATTGAGACCATGAGTACCTAATGGAATTCCTCAGTTAGACACTAACTTCTATGTCAATGAGAGGATTTATCGCATTTTTCCATCGTCCATACATGGTCTGGGTCTATTCTCCATGGATGGCATAAAGGTGAAAGATGTATGACTTGTTGATTTGATGGAGTATGTCAAACCATACTACAACTATGGCTATTGGTTGAGGATGGTCCAATATATTCCAAGTATGTGGAGATATGCAGTCACTACAAATTATATACACCTAAAATACAATGATCACAATAAAGGAGCAACAATGTATATTGATGGAAGGAAAAAGGCGTTGGGAAATATTGCAGGGCTTATTAACAGTACATAAACCAATACAATAAGGAAAAAACCCAATTGTATATTTGAGGGCATGAAGGAAATCAAATATTTGTATGTGCAGTGAAAGCAATAGTTGCAGGGGAAGAGTTGTTAATTGTTTATGATTTGAATCAAATCGATGGAAGCACTGCTATTATGGGGGTAAACATGTTCTACCACTATACCAACCATTTAACTAATGTTTTACATTTTACTTTTTATATATTTAACATACATTTTAATAGCTCATGTTTATTAATTATTTTATTTTCTAACATTCTAAATTGTCATGCATCTTATAATGTGGCAAGGTGATCGTGGGAAGGCACTAACTAGCTTAGAGCAGGTGTAAAAATGATTCTCATATCAATTCTTGCTTACGATAATGGAATTAACATGTTTATTTTTTGATGTAGACAAGCACACCGTTAGAGAAGGATGCTACATGGAATGAAATATATGATTCCATCAACCCAATGGAAACAATTCGAAGGGCCTTGAGAAAGGAAAATAAGGAACTCATTGAATTGGCTAGGTATAGGCCACTTATAGAGGAGGAAAAAAATGATGGAAATTTTAAGGGATGATATAGAACAATATGGGGTAAGTGCAATTAAAAAAAATACTGTTTCATACATATATTAATTTTTGAAATTTTTGTCTGATACCTTTATATGAGAAATACTCTAACATTTTCTTTCTATAGGAAATTTGCATCCAACGGGACAACCTAGTCATGGGGACACTACTGGTGGAAGTGATTCACAAACCCCACATCATCCTAGAATGCGCCACATACCTGCAAGACTATTTTCCTCTCTGTCTGTGGCTCAAAGGACTGAAAGTCCCCGAGGCCATGAGACACCCACACTGTACACGTTGGACCGTGATCATGAGGGTCTATAGAGGAATCTCATGAGAATATTGGTTCTACGCAGCCAGATCAAGCAAATTTTTATCCAAGGGAAACACATGTTTAAATCTCGGGAACACTCTCCATCAACTTGTTGGTGGATGAAAACTTGGTTCCCTTGAAGATACAACAAATCCCAGGTATTTTTGAAAATTTTAAATAATTATCACCATTTGATTGAAACCTACATATTTCTTATTATTTTAATCTAATTATCATATCATTTTTCAGGAAACAATATTTTTTATAGGACCTTGCATGACAAGGCTCTAGAGATCTCCGGGCCCACCATTTGCACACTGTGGAATTCCCAGAATAAGTATTTAAAAAATAATCTTATAGACCATATGGTCGACCTGTTTGGTGATATATTCAACAAGTTTGAAACCACCTCAAGAGCCAATACATATTTGAAATATGTCATAGATCAATATAGGGTTCAATTGGAAAATAACCCTAAGTATGATCATCCTTTGGCCATTATTGAGAGGGAATGGAATAATATACAGGAGGATGCAAAGGAGAGCACATTGAGAAGTGAAGGAAGGAGACCACCTGGACCTGGAAGGTAATATATGATATTTTGAATTGAATATTCTGAATTTTGTTTAGTTGTACAAAAAAAATTGTGATATCTAATTATAACATACTTGATACTTTTCATATGCTCCCAGACACATAAAAAGAAACAAGGCAAGATTAGATAAACATGGGCAACACAAACTTGACCAAGGTGATTACTTCAGATTAAAAGCTAGAATTGTAAGTACCAAATACTTTATTCATATTATACAATATATCATCATACAAATTTTATCTAATTGCAACAAGTAAACAAAAATCCATATCTTATGCCATGCGATGCAGGGGGATAAATTCAACAGTGCCACCACAAAAGAAGTCTTGATGCTTGAATTCAAGTACATCTTTCAAGATGTGGTGGAAAATCAACAAAGGAAGGGATCAGAGACACAATCTGACCCTTTGAATGAGTTGGTAAATAAAATGACAAGATTGTACTTGTTGATTACTTTTCCAATATATTGACAATTGATTTTACCCATCAATTAATTATGTCTATATTTGTTTTAAGTAGGTAAGCAACACTGGTTCATTTTAATGTGGTGGACAACAAAACCACGGTACTAGTAGTTCACAAACCCATGATCACACTATATCCGTATTTAAAATGAAATGTATAATATGATGATTATAAATATTCCCCTTAGATGGTGTACTTATAAATTTTGTTGTTTCAATGGTAGAGCATGTATATGAGTGTTCTCGGAGAGAAGAGGAACTGATGACAATCCAACCAATGGTGTCCACTACTCCTCTAGGTAAAAAAAAATAGTAATGATTACTAATGAAACACTACTATGAATAATAACTAACCATGTCCTTTTAACGCTTTTTGTTATTGTAGTGAATGCGCCCCCTGTAGTGCATTAACGTCCACGTCTTGCTACTAGAAGTAGTAGAATGATTAAGATGACCCATCACCTTGTAGCAACAGAACATGACCCAATAACTAAAGGCCAGGATCGAGATGAACATGATGATGATACACTCATTAGTTTGATAAAAAAGAAGAAACAAAAAAAAGGTGATTGTACATATTTTCAGGAAATTTTTTATTATTATAAATTATTGACTATACGATATTTTGTTTTGCTAGTTGTGCATGGACCTTATATGTTCTATATTCATGTACCTTCTTGATTTCCTTTACCTTTAATTCTTGTTTTTCTACTTGTTATGCATGATTGGGTATGGGGAATTGAGAGTGATGTGGGGGGTGGGGGGAGACCTAACGAGCTTCCACCTTCACGTGGTTGGTCTTGTTTAGTAGAGAATAAATTATTCTTAAAACCAAGAGGATCACATTCATGAGGTATTCCCCTTTAGTATTTTTAGAGCATCGTACATATTTAATTATTATTCAGTCATATAAAGTTTAATTATCTTTGTCAAATACAAGCTAATTGATGTTTAGTTATTATTCAGTCATTTAAACTATTAAGGTATTTGAAAAATGTAGGTCTGAAGGGAGGTCACCTCCATGATCCAAAACGCATTTCCGACAAGGTTTCTACTGCCCATGTTTTTCTAGTCTTGCCTTGGTTGTTTTTGAGGTGTCTCAAAGCCTACAAAAAACAACCAATGCAAGACTAGAAAACACGGGCAACACAAACTTCATGAATAATGGACAACTTAATGACAAATATTGGACATGGAATAACTTAATGGGGAAGATTGGACATGGAACAACTTAATAAAGAAGATTGGTCATGGAGCAACCTGAACAAACTTTGTTGGGAAATTGGCTCTATTTTAGGTTCTATGATAGAGGACCAGGTTTTGTGTTCTATTTCAGGTTCTATGTTGGATCTATTTTATTTAATTAACTGTTATAGTTGTACGCATAAAATAGGATAGAGTTAAACACAATTATATATATGTATTTTCTATGTTAACAATAGTAGGATAATCTCCCATGCAATTATTTATTTTCTTTTCAATTAGTTTATTAATAACAACTATAAATTGATGCTTGTATTTCCATCTTTTCTGCTATGCATATAGAATCATCTGCATTTAAAATATTTAATTGTTTTGGTGAGTCTTTATAGATTAACCATTTATACAAGTTCATATTTTTTTGATATTCTACTATTTGTATTTTCTTTTTGTAATGACAGGAAAATTGGTTTATAGTGATAGTAATTCGTGATTTACTCAACCTATGTGAAGTCACCAAGGGAAAGGAAAATAAAGCTATAATTGCAAGTAACATCATGTATGTATAGTCTTATCATGTCAATGATTTGATATTTTTTACCTATTGAAGCATCAAGTATGTTTTTCTAAACTAATGAAATTTCTGGTTAACTTAATAGGTATGTAGTGGGACAATATCCAAGATTTTTGAGGGCACATTGATTTTTTTTGAAAACTTTGGTCAACAAGATTTTTGAATTCATGTACAAGACTAACCGTGGAGTGCATGTGAAATCTCTTAGCTTATAAGCCAGATTAGTTCTGGAAATGGTCATTTTCATTTGGTTTGATTGCAACTAGATTTAAATAATCTTGTCCATTCTCTTGAGCCTTTCCAGCTACATGGGCTCTTGGTTGAAAGTATTGTGAATGGTTATAGAAGAAAAATAGTGCATCTACAATTTCTCTTACAAGTATTGAAGTACTTATGCAATTTGATTTTCTTTGGGTTGTGGTTTGGTTGTTAAGTTTGAGCATGGATTTTAGTGTTTGTTTAATTAATCTATGAATAACTCAATCCTAGCCTTGATATTTGCTTATGTGACCATACTAAACAATACCTAGGTCATTATTGTTTTTGGTGTCATGATCCATTCCAAGCAATTGATGCTTATCGTTTTGGGTTTTGGATTTGTCACAAACTTCATCTCTAGGAGTGTTGTTTTTCTAGTTCAGTTGAAAATTCACCTAGCCCTATCTCAAAGAAATTTTGAACCTGTGCGTGTTTTCTTTTCAGGCGCCCAATCTAGTCTCAAATATGGATTATCATTTGTATGGGTGGGGAACGAGGTAGGAAGAAAAATCATTTGATCTCTATGACCTTCTAAATATCAATATACAAAATAACGAAGAACATATTATGGCCAGGGAACATATTTCGAATGGGATTATTGTGGACGTTGGCGTTAATATGCTCATATTTTCAACTACTTCTCAAGCACATGTACTGGAACCTCTGCTCATACCCGCATGTGATTCCTTCTCATCACCACTCCAGAACTGTCTGCATCATCACTAAGGTCTATATTCATTATCTGACTTTCCCACTTCTCTATTTATGGCATTGGATATAATTGAATAAACTTCAACAATTGAGAAAAAAATAGATAGATCAATGATATTGTGTGTGAAATAGAGAAGTAGCTATATGAAATGACCCCATTTGATGCTAATATTTGCATATTCGAATAATGTGTTTATGTGTAATATTCTATTTTCCATGTACATGGATTTCCTATGCTTTTGAATATTCTAAACACCCATGCACTTACTTTCATGATTTTCCCTCTGCTTTTGAATCTTTTGAGAATCCATGCACTTGCTTGCATGCTTTTTAATTCTCTTGGTAGTGGGCACTCTTTTCACTTGAACAATTGAAAATTAAAACTATTCAATCATATTAATTAGTGTTTCATACTCCTCCATGATTTAAATCCCCAAGAGGCATGTTCTCTCTTTGTGGGTTGTCTCACCTACATATGCATGTCGTTCCTTGGGGAAGAGGCCAGGTGCAAGTTCTGGGTGAATTTGGCCCAATAGATAACCACCAATCATTCTTTCGAACATAGAGAATGTTGGATATTCCCGTTGTAGGATGGATATGGTTCATTGTAATTTTCCCATAATGGGGAGTGCAAGCTTTCCTTAGTTGCCAATGAGAATCATTAGATAAAAAAAACTACTTTTCAAATATTTCAACACCAATATTCATAGACCAAAGTATCAGATATTGTGCTTCAATTAGTGCCTTGTGAGTATATAGGTAGCATGGGCACAACAAAGTTAAAGGTATGGATGATGGTTACACTTCTTCATTATTTGTTCATGCCATGACAAATTGTCTTTTTGAATGCAGTTGTTAAATCCCAAGGGGCATTTTGGGTCTAAAATTCATTAGGGGGATGCAGTTAGTTTGGAATGCAAGACAAGAGCATAGACACATGGGAATTATGAGTTTAAAATGTTAATTGTCCATGATGGCAATCCCCCTCCAGAAATTTATGGGAATAGAGGCACTTCTTATAGTTAAATACATGCACGTTATTCAAAAAAGTTGCAGTTAGTGGATGCTAGTCCATGAAGTATCAAAAGTCTAAGTATGTATTTGGAAAATATGCAATATTCTATGTGGTATAGGTCAAATTTTCAATATGAATTACTCCATCTTTCGGAAAAATGAAATAGTCTATATACAATTATAGCCTATTATTATGGCAGAGGCTGCAAAGCCTTGTAACTTATGCGTATTACTAATAAAGTATTTTGTTTATTCAAATAAAAAACAATAAATGTTTGAGATCGTTGTTTGCTCCTCCAACATCCCCTTCAAACAAGAGCTCCAACCAATTGCTAAAGATATCAACATTTGATTAATTTGTCTTTGTCTTTAGGATCATTGACCATGTCTTCAAGATCATTTTTGTGAAAGCTTGATCTAGAGAATTTTGTTTACTTTAGATTCCAATACCAACTTTGTCTTCTTTGTTTTGTAAAAGCTATGTGTGCCTTGAAATCTCCCAACTATTACAAATTCACTAACATTATCAACGAGATATACACTCATTCCTTATTTTTTGTTGTTGATAAAATGCTTCTTCTTTCTATTAATATAGAAAAATGGCCCATGCATTTTATACAAAAAATGGTTGTGATAACAACCACCACAAGCTAAGTTTGATAGGAAAAACAACCT